>PVKP010035073.1:0-23646 GCA_004027715.1 Plecturocebus donacophilus | reverse complement strand
GTAAACTGTGCTGCAATGAACATTCGTGTGCATGTGTCCTTATAGTAGAACGATTTATAATCCTTTGGATATATACCCAGTAATGGGATTGCTGGGTCGAATGGAATGTCTATTTCCAGGTCCTTGAGGAATCGCCACACTGTCTTCCACAATGGTTGAACTAGTTTACACTCCCACCAACAGTGTAAAAGTGTTCCTGCAACTTTTCGTTCTTTGAATTGGATAATTCCAACTCCATTCATCCATCTCAACTTTCCATGGTGTCATTCTGGCTATCCACGGTGTTGTTGCAGACAGAGCCCTAAGGATATGATTGGAACTGAATAATATCAGAAGATAATATTAATCTGAATACATCCTGATTATTGTCCAGGTACAGCCTAGACTACTGTTTAACCTGTGGTCCATACTAGTCTCTTGATCCTTTTCTAGGATCAAGAGAAAATGAGGTAGTTTCTATGTCTTTGTCTTTCCTTCAACTATTGAATAGCCCAACTCTAAGACATCAGAAAGAACACAATTTTGATTCACACTTGAATCTGGTTTCAAGGATCCTACCTTCTAGTAGGAGAGATAAGAAAAGGGCACAAATATAAAGAGGAAACTTACAAGGGCCATGGAGGTAGGGAAGAGAGAGAGAGAATGAATGCATTGCTTATCTCACTGCCTAGCATATGGCAAGTGTTCTAAGTACGATGGCTGTTGTACTTGTTAAGCCTACAAAATGAAAATAATAAGAGATACTTTGGGGGAGGGGGTGGAAATCAAGACAAGCTTTAGAAGAAAGATAACTCACTTAAGAATGAGCAAGAATTTAATACCAAAAGTGGATGATGGAATTGCAGGGATGGGCGCAATGATTGCAAAGACACAGAGGCAGAAAGACAAAGTCACACAGAGAGGGCAATGTTTTGAAGGAACTTAGTTCTGGGAAAAAACAGTGGGAAGAAGAAGAGATAAAGGAAAGGAAGGATGTAAGAACAGAGGCACAGGACAAAGGACACGCCTGTTATTTCACTGAGAGTTCTATGGAGAGATTTATCTTCCCTACAAATAGAGGTAATTTTTGTGGGACACTAGCATAACTCATTCATTAATTTACTCATTCATTTAACAATATACTCTAAGTATATGATTCAGAACCGGAATATACCAAACATGAGTAAGAAGATACAATGCCTATGTTCAAGTTACTTAGAGTCTATAAAGCACAACACATATGGAATAACAGCAATATAAAGAGCTAATATTTATTGAATGTGTGTTATGTGCCAAGCACTAAACCACATTATTTTATTTAAATTTTATAATAGCCCTAACGGGAAGTCCTACTGCTCTATCTACTGGCATGAACACACTAAATGTTATAAATGTTTAGTGACTTACCCAAGCTCATAGAGCTAGCATGCAGTGAAGCTGAGATTCTGAAAGAATTATTCTCTCCAGCCCCTAAACTGTAGCATGCTCTTCACAGAGGTCTGGACTCAGGGTAAAAGCAAAGGCATGAGTGGTTACTTCTACCTAGGATCACAGAGTATTGTAAAAGTCTTCACAGAGGAACTGAGTTGAATCTTAAAAGCTATAGATAGCTACTCAACCAGCAGATGGGAATGCAAGCTGAGAAAGGTATTACAAGCATAGGAAGTGGCATGTACAAATGCAGGAGATGAAAAAGCAGCCTTGTATGTTCTGGAACCATAAGAAATTTAGAAAGGTTGGAGCAGCAGGTGTGAGGGAGGGTCCTAGGAGGAAACAGGCTGGAGAAGCAGGGCGAGATCAAGAAGCCTTCTGCATGTCATGCTATATAACTTGAATTTTCTCTTATAAACTAAGAAGCTTCTGAAGTAGTTGGAAAACAGCAAGATGACAAATACACTTCAGATACCTCTGGTGACAATGTGGTAAGACTGTAAGCAAGGGGACCAGTTATCTTGGAGACTATTACAATATTCCAGGTACATTAGACCATTTTCACACTGCTATAAAGAACTGCCTGAGACCAGGTAATTTATAAAAGAAAGAGGTTTAACTGACTCACAGTTCCACATGGCTGGATAGGAGGCCTCAGGAAACTTACAATCATAGCAGAAGGTGAAGGAGAAGCAAGTACCTTATTCATTAGGCAGAAAGAGAAAGGGGTGAATGCAGGGAAAACTGTCACTTATAAACTATCAGATCTCATGAGAACTCCCGCACTACCATGAGAACAGCCTGGGAGAAACCATCCCCATGATACAATCACCTCCCATCAGATCCCTCCCTGATGCATGGAGATTACAATTTGAGATGAGATTTGGGTGGTGACAAAGAGCCAAACCATATCACTGGGTATGGCAAAGAAGATTCCTTTTCCTCCTGTGCATACAGCTAAACTACATGTCTCAGCGTCCCTTTAGGTGAAGCCCATGTGACTTAGACTTAATAAAACAAGGATGGGAATTATGAATATTACTTCTAGGTCCATATTCTGATAACCTCCCTTACAGTATCTATCTCTTATCTTCTTGCTATATGCAGAGGATATGTTTCTAGATGATGGTAGAGTCATATAATAGAAGGAATCTGGATTCCTGAATGATAATATAGAGCAGAAACTCCCTGCAACCTTCAGTGGCCTACAACATGAATGAAAAGTGAAGTTTTACTATATTAAACCACAACAATATAAAAAGCCTGGACAAGGACAGTGAGAATTAAAATAGAGTAGAGGATGGATATAATAGACATGCAGAAGGTAAAATAGACAAGACCTGGTCATAGACTAGATCTGAGATATCCATTTTCTCTTTACAGTATTAGAAGAAACAGACATTCAATAGGAGAGTTACACTTTTTTTTTTGAGGACAGAGATAGAACATACAAGAAAAGCATGATCAAGGTACTAGCAAAATTCAAAACTACATTTGAGTTCTACCTATTCCTTAATTTCTACTTAGCAGCTTCTGAGAAAATAATTGTCTGGCAAGCTCTCACTTGGAAATCGAACCCCAGGAATAATGTTAGTTCAACATGAATGCATTAATATTGCTTTGTACTTGAAAGCTGTAAATGTAAATCTATTTCCATCATCACAAGTTTGATTGAGATTCCCAAGTACAGTAGTTGACAGTTCCAATACTACCAGCCATGAAGTGACTCTTCAAAGAAGGGTCTGTCAGCTTCATATCATGGTAGACAGGACTAAGCAGAAATGCCGTCATTTCACTGAATCCCTTATCATCATTGCTGATATAGTTAATCAAGTAGTGACAGCTGCATCCAGGGGAGAAAAAGCCAGAGCACAGGTAACTGTCCCAGTGTCACAGCAGCATATACCATGAGGAACCTAAAGCCACTTCTTATAGCAAACGACAATTGTTTATTAGTCTTTACACATAGTGTAAGGGGTACTATGCAGCCTTGGAGACAGCCAATGGAAAGAGTATTAAGGTGCAAAATCAGAAGACACGGGTGTAAGTCTTAATCACGTGATATTCATTCCTTTCTTTATTCAAAAGCTAGCTGGGCCAGGTAGTGGATAGGCAAAGGTGAATAAGATAGATTCATTGCAGATAGGCTGTGTCATCAAGTTCATTAGTTGTATGACTTTAGGCAAGTCCCTTAACCTCGCTGGGACTTGGGCTTAAATACAGGTCACTAACTATATGTTGGCTGCCCAATGTCCATGCCTTCGTTTGGTATATCAGCACGTTTTCCTCTCATAACCAACCTCTTCTTTATTCTAAGTCGTGCATTTCTGATAGAATTGATTCAGATCTTTGACTCCAAGACTAGATATTTGACCCAGCCTGGCCAATTAGGGATTACAGTTCCTTGACTATAGTGATTTGTCCAAGATTGAGGGCAAGATTCAATCCATTTGTTTGTACTGTAGGAAAATCAAAACGTCTCTTATTTCTGCTAGCTTGGATGAACTTAAAAGATACATGCTGGATGACCATGCGTGGTGGCTCACACCTGTAATCACAGCACTTTGGGAGGCCAAGACAGATCACCTGAGGCCACGAGTTCAGGAACAGACTGGCCAATACGGTGAAACCTCATCTCTACCAAAAATTTAAAAAAAAGATAGCTGGGCATGGGCCAGAGAATTGCTTGAACCTAGGAGGTAGAGGTTGCAGTGAGCTGAGATTGCTCCACTGTACTCCAGCCTGGGTGGCAGACCAAGACTCAGTCAAAAAAAAAAAAAAAAAAAGATATGTACTGGAATTGCTTGCAGTCCTATTGATCCCATAAGAAGTCATGGAAAGAGGCAACCTAAAAAACAGGTGAGTCAAGTATGTGAAAAAGACTGGTCCTGATGATGTCTTTTAAGATTCTGGCTGGCTTTTAGTTATGTGAACTCTTCATTACCATTTTGGCTTAAGTCAATTTCAGTCAGGTTTCTTAAAACTTCCAATGAGAAGAGCTCTAATTTATATATCCCTTATTCATAAATTGGCTGGGATAACAATGTCTGACCTGTCTAATTTCAAAAAATTCTAGTAATATAAACTTACGATCTGTACTGGCTTTGTAACCATGGGCAAGTTACCTAATCTCTCTTTGTTTTAATTCCTTTATTGTAAAATGAGGATAAGAAAACCAGCTTATAGGATTGTTCTGAGGTTTAAATTAGTTTAACAATGTCTAGTTTTCAGATCAGTACCTGACATGTCATTTAAATATTTACTATAATGTTATTATTACTACAACTAATGACATATTTTTAAATCATATTTTTAAAAAAACATTGTTATCAACAAGGAACTTACTATAATTAGAATTGCCTCTTCAAGTCAAGAGTTTCTCATTCCTTCACATTAATGAGGATATATTTATTGTTACAACACACAAGCTTGGATTTTCTATGGCTTCACACCACAAAATATTATTCCTTGTTCATGTCTCACAATACAAAGCAAGTCAGTGGGATAGAGAAAACTCTGCTCAACTCAGTCATGCATGGACCCAAGTTTCTTCGAGCTTACAGCACTGTCCTCCTCTAAGCCTTAGGAGTGCTTTTCCTTCAGCCAAATGACAAGGAACGAGAGCAGGGGTTGAAGTGGAGGGTTTTATGTGCCAGGCCTGGAATTTGGACATCACTTCCACTCACATTCCATTGGTCAGAACTCAGACCCATAGAGACATAAAGAAAGACTTAGAAACTAAGTTTAGCTGTGCCTGAATGCAGTGGGGACCACTGTGGGGCCGGAATGCAGTGGTGAGCACTGGCAACTTTTGACACATTTGAAAGGTATTCAGGGAGTGGCTAAATGACCGTCTCTCAGAGACTTGAACTGTTGCTGGGACTCAACATCATGGCATTATGAGAGATGAAAAAGCACCTAAAGACCACCAAGTCCAACTATCTCTCTATATGAACTTGCCCAAGGTCACCCAAATATTGACAGAGCTGTAATGAGAACCTACTTCTAACTCCCATGCTGTTCCTTTATCCACCCACTCACCTCCTCTCTTAGTTGTCCTTTCCAAATCTAATAAATTATTGCCTTTTTTGCTCCTTGGTTTAGCTAGTTGTTTGCCTTTGGAAGATAATTTATCATTCCTTTCACATAGATTACTTACCCAAGAATCTTCATTACTTTGTGCCACCTGCCTCCTTTCACAAAGTGTGGGTTTGAAGGTAAGGAGACAACAGAGCAGAATGGTATGTGCCTCTACTCTTACCACATCATCATAATTACACAAATCACTCAATTAAGGTAAAATGCTGACTGTAGCACTAAAAAACTTGGCATATCTGGAAGGTGTAGTTCAGTTGATTATATTTTTTACATTGTTTTTGCTTTAAGTGGCAGGTTCTTCAGTGGCAATGAATAAATAAAATGTGTTGTCACTCAGAAAATTAAGCATTTCACCCAGAGAACCAAGCTCCACTAATATATTTGCCTAATGACATATCCAACCAAAACATGAGTTGTTCAAAATTAACTAGTAATTAGCCCAACTCAAACAACTACCACAACTACCAACAGAGGCTATAATTCAGAATTTTGCCAATTTCTTTTCCAATTAGCTTGGTTTCATCTTTACTAGAGGTATGGACTTCCTTAGCACCAGGCATTACTTATGAATAATGTTGTCTATTTTGTTTTATTAATTAATTCAGTTGTCTCCTCTGAAGATTCAGGCAGCAAATAAGAAATTCTACTTGACAAGTGCCCTTTCAGAATACTGATCTCTGGAAATAGTGTTCTTTCTAAGCTTTTGCCTCTGCTTTGCTGAATACCAAAGGTCCATACACAGAAATGATGAATAATTCAACTGACTCACCCCATGGAGAGAAAATATTAGGAAACACTGTCAAGGATGTCTATAATTCTGGAAGTTGACAAATGTATACTTAAAAGTAGATGAAGGACCCCAAGTTTCAGAGTTTCATGGAGAGTCTATTCAATATTCTGTGCCCACTGTTAGCTTTAGTCCCAGAGGAGGTTTGCAGAAAAAAGGCAATTACCTTTTAGCAAGCACTGGGGGACTCCTGGCAGAATTCCATGAAGACTTTAAGCTGATATCTGATCTGCTTTCTTAAATTTCTCAATCTTTAAACATTTTCTCAACACCTCATGGGGAAGTCCAAATTTACCCCATTTTAAAATCTGGGACAAATTGTGCTTTAATTCTTTGTTTTCAAGGTAGGTACCCCCACCCTGAAATGGGAGGAGTGACTTGATGTACAGGTAACAAACCTGTTAGGTAGCAGAGTATGACAGTGATGAACACAGCCTCTATACCAACATCCAACCTGCCCAATTCTGCTTCTATCATTCACTTGAGCAAGCTCCTCAATCCCTCTATGCCTTGATTTTACTCAACAGTGAAATGGGGATGACAAGAATCCCACCAACCTCATGGAATGATTGTGAAGATTAAACAAATTAATAAACATAAGAACCTAAAACACTGACAATCGAAAACACTTTATAAGTGTTAGCTTTAAAGAAAAAAAAAAAAAAGCCAATCTGGAAATTAGATTATAGCATTTAAGACTTCACAACAGTCAAATTTGTTATTTAACCAATGCCTCTCACTTTGATTGAATGTCTTTCCAAATAGCCATATGTTTTGATCAATTGTCCCTTCTTAAAATAAATCAAATGACTTCCCCATTGGTTTAAGATAGTAATTGCCACTGAGTACCTATCACAACCCTAATGATGTAGGTATTATTTGCACTTCACAGACAAAACTGGGGCTTATCGAGATTAAGTCCAAGGTTACCATAGTAAATTAAAGCTGTTGCCACTTTTTTGACATTCTCCTGAGATGTAGGATTTATTTATCCTCCTCTTGAAGCTGGGCTGGTCTGTAACTGCTTTGACTAACAGCACAGAAGAAGTGATGCCACACTGGTTCTAGCCATGTCTTCTCTACCTAAAAAATAAGAATTCTAGAAATATCTGTCAACTTCTGTTTCACAAAGGTGTGAGAATCACATGAGTTAATGGATGTGAATCAGTTTTGTAAAATCGAAAACACTACACAGGCATTAGGAATTGCTATCATTTGTACAAGCTAATTACACTTTAAATTATTCTATAACAATAAAAATCACCTGCACTACGGGGTTGCTTTGTTGATATGTATAATTGAGACTCTAGGGACCACAAACACAACATGTAACTCCCACACCTCCAAATCATTCTCCACAGGCAGGTTATGTCTCTGTGACAGCAAAACATCTGTTCAATTAAACTCAGCCATTTTAATTTACAATCACTTAAACCAATTGCCACATGGGTCGAAAGAAAAGCACACAGACAACCAGCTTTGCACCATTTGTTCCTAAGAAATCAAATGGAGAAATACTTTTAGAGCACTATGAACTGAGCATTGTGCTGGAGTCTTAGAGATTTAAAAAGGGAAAATCAGGTCAAGAAGATCTTGCCCTTAAGAGTTTAAAATCATGATACGAAAAAGGGATAAGGAGAGGAGGGCAGCATCGCTTAACAGAAGCCCCATTGCATGCTTTGGTAAAACTAACGTTTTTCTGTCACATTTCTATGTGTTTCTTAAATTTCCCATTCTATGATTATAAACTGCTAAGTAATGATTTGTCTTCAAGCAAGACACAATTGTGATAAAACATTTTATCTGCTTTTGACTTACCATTAGGAATATCTAGGCTTTAAATTATTTAGGTCATCTCAGGATGGGTTTGCACCAATCCAAGACATAGACAACAGCCTCATATTTCTCCTTCAAGACTTACTTCAGAGTTCCCTAATCCAGAAAGCCTTCCTTGATTTCTCTTCCCATATTCACCCAACTGTCTCCATACACATAAACACACATTTAGACATGTGCCAAATCATCTCTTCAACAGAAGAATCTGCTGCTTCTTGCTGTCATAGTGGGTCTCAAACTTTAAGAAGCATGAGAATCACCGGGAGACTTGTTAAAACACAGATTGCTGGCCATAGTTTCTGAGTTTCTGATTTAGTAGATATGAATGAGTAGGGCCTGCATTTCAAAGTTTTCTGGTGGTGTTGATGCTGCAGGTCCAAGGATAGCCCTAGGAGAACTACTGCTATGTCATATAACATTGACCACACTGCACTGCAATGATCTTTTTGCATGCCTCTCAGTCTAAAATGATGTATTATGTGTTTATTGTGGCTCCCAGTTGATTACGTAGAGCTTTATAAATGCAGGCATTTGTCTTCAGTTTTATAAGCCAAGAACCTACCCCAAAGCCTGGCATATGGTAGACATTCACTGGTGAATGTTTATTGAACAAATAATTAGATGAATATTACATCTTGAGGTCAAAGAGTATGCATACCGACAGCATTTGAGAAAAACTCAAGGGTTTAGCCAGTGGCATTAGAACATGGCTATGTATCTAACTGAACTGAGGAATTAGGACATTGCCTGTAGTAATTACCCCTCTACTGAGCCACAGAGCAAGCATCAAAGTCATTACATGGCTCAGTTTTGAGCTGCCATCATTTGATCACATCTATGTGAACACAGAGTCAAGGATATAGAGAAAACCTGAAACCAAGTCATGAGAGAAAAGTTTGAAAAACTGGAAATGCAGTGTTTGGAGAATAAGATTGGGTTGGTCAGGAGAGAGTTAAATAAAAGCTAGGTTGGCACAAATAACTGTCATGGGAATAACAGAACCGGCTTATTTGTCAGAGCCCCAGAGGGTAGAACTTACATTCAAATTTCCTTTTGCAAACATGCATCTATGCCCCCTGCATCAAAATGCTAGTATTCAGAAATGAATCAGACACAGTCCCTACTGTGTTATGGCACAAAAATTTTAATCCAAGTGGCTTACTTGGGAGGTGTTCCCCAGAAGCACCAGTAGGGGGTAGAGAAGTGAGGCATGGAAGGGCAGAAGCCCAATGCCAGGGGTGATGATACACAGATTAGCTCTGCGGGCAGCTGCAGCTCAATCCCATCAGAACCCCCGGGAGAGGATCAAGAAAGTTCTTCAGAGTTGTCTCACCCAGGCAATGAAGAAGCTGGGGTATTTGATCATCAATTCCTTTTTGTAGTTGTTTGAAGGCTGCTCCTGGGAGATATTAATTCCCACATACAAATTTCCAGCCTGCTGTATTTGCAGGCCAGTGCATCAAGAAGCATTTGCCAGCATTACGGGATATGAGTGAGGCACAAATGGCACCTGCTACACCTGTCTACAAAATGTGCCCATAAAAACAGAGAAGTTGAACATAAGCCATCATGATGTAATTCCAACTAAGAATTCCTATGAACCATGAAAATCTAAGGTTTACTTTGTAACTAATATCAGCTTGTGTTACATATGTGATAGTATTAGTCTTCTAGCAGCTCTGTAATAGATATAAGAACTATAATATTATAACAATAGTATCCATTTCACTGATGAGGTAGCTGAGGTCAAAGGGGTTGAAGCGACTTGCTCCAGGTCACACAGCAAACAGGATTACCCAGGAGGCTGCCTGGCCCCAATCCCAGGTTCAAGGCTCCACAGCCAAGTAGCACATGCTAGAATCCTGAATTCACAGCCCATGGACAGACTTCCATCTGAGTAAAGTTCACTCTGGACAACTCCTTCAGGCAAGGCTATTTTTTTTTCTCTTACAGGCTCTGGTTTAATGACAGTACTATTCTATTCTGTAAACATTGTCTTAATTTAATTCATTCCCCTTTCCCCAAATCACCACCCTCCTAAGGCCTTTTTACTCCATAGCTATGACCTGGTTTATTCCCACATCTGCAATAAACTCCAGTGTTCCTCTGCAAGAATGTGTGATTTTCAAACCACGTGTGTCCCTGAAACTGCAGCTTGCTGCTAGTGTTCAAGGTCTTCTCACCCATGATCCCTCGAGGCCCTGAAAACCTGTTTGTGCTAGTTAAGTATATAAAGTGGCCCTAAAATAGGTTTTAATTAATCCAACTGTTTAGCTCATTGAACTAAAAAAATATCAAATTAAGTGGCTCCTTTGTAGCCGAGTGCTTTTGTTTTCACTGTCTTCCACTTCGCCAGCAATTGGGGCCAAACCATATGATTTCCCCAATGTTGTCATTAAAATTCTTTAATTGAATGATGAATGTGCCAGCAAACTTGATGAACACTGGTTCACGGCAATAGCCTGAAAAGACCAAGATTGTGCATAGGTGTAAAGAACAGTCCTATCCTCAGGGCCCTGGAACCCTGTCTGACGCTTCCTCATTTTCTAAGGCAGAGCAGACCAATCTGTCCCAGACTCTGGGGGAACCCAGTTAGTCAATGTGCAATTCATATCCATTTCTAAGGCCAACTTATAAAACTTTCGGAAACTGGCCAGCTGACGTTTTTTTAATCATTATGGTTTTATTTGTATATATTACTTCTGTGAACCCCAAATATCTGAGACAGGTCTCAGTCGATTTAGGAAGTTTATTTTGCCAAAGTTAAGGACGTGTGCCCATGACACAGTCTCAAGAGGTCCTGATGACATGTGCCCAGGATGGTCGAGACACATCTTGGTTTTACACATTTTAAGGAGATAGGAGACATCAATCAATAAATGTAAGATGTACATTGGTTCCATCCGGAAAGGCAGGACAACTCTAAGTGGGAAGAACACTTCCAGGTCATAGGTAGATTGCATTTTTTTTTTTTTTTTTTTTAGTTTCTGATTAGGCAATCAGATATGCATTTATCTCAGTGAGCAGAGGGATGATTGAGTTTTGTCTGTCCTTTGTCCACAAGAAGATTCATTGGGAGGAAAGTATGTAGATATTTTTAATCTTAGTAGCTGTCTTTTTAAGGAATGGAATGGGAGGCAGTTTTGCTGTAAGTAGTTCCCAGCTTGACTTTTCCTTTTGGCTTAGTAATTTCGGGGTCCTGAGATTTACTTTCCTTTCATACTTCCCAACAAGAATACTTTACCATTGTGCTAACACTATCTTATAACCTCCCACAAATAATACATCTACCTGCCGCACAAACTTCCCTCAATTTCTAGACAACATACCTCCCAGATCTTGCTGTTTTTAGAGTAGTGAAGAACACATTTCCAGATACAGAGTAGGTTCCTGACAATTATTTGACTTACAGCAACTATTTTGAGATTAAGCATATATTGACCATTGCTTTGTATTAGGTTAGCAGCTGTGAAAGATTGTAAACACAGCCACAATCCTTGCACTTCCATGTAGTTATGCTCTTTGTTATGCAATTTTGCAGCTCAATCAGTGATATCTATTTCTCTTTTTCTTATATCTGGGCTGACTTTGTGGCTTTAATTGCCCAAGTGTATGCAGTAGAAGTGATGGTGAGGCTGTTTTTAGCCTGTAGGCCCGGCACACTTCTCTCAGCAACCTGCCTCCACATGAGAACAAACCTGGACTAGCCTAGTGGAGGAAGAAGGGGCCACAATAAAGCAGAGCTTGAGGAGCCAATTCATCCCAGCCAAGGTTCCAAACATCTGCTAGCACCCAGTCAACATTAGAAAACTCAACTGACTTGCCAACTAACCTCACAGATACACAAGAAAAGCCATCCTAAATGAGTCAAGCCCCCCAGTTAACTCACACTGTATTGAGTGAGTTAAATATCCGCTGCTATAAAACACTAAGTTTTGGAGTGGCTTGTTATGCAGCAATAGCTAACCAGTACAGTGGTTTTCAAATGTAGTGAGGATGGAGGTTAGAGTGGAAGTATGAAGGAATCTCCAGGGTAGGAAAACATCTATGCATGGTTGGGAAAAGAGAAAGTTCCCTAGGTGATACATGCCCATTAATCCCACTCCTTCTACTGTAAGTTGCTGCTTAAAAAGCAATGTGCTCAGCATTGGGAATATAAAGCCTAGAAGTCAGAGTCCCTATTTTTAAGTTATTTATGGTCCAGTGAGGGCAACTGTGATTAACCATCCTGGTTTACCTGTGACTGTCCTGGTTTTAACACTGGAAGCCCCACATTCCAGAAATCCTCTCACTGCTGGGCAACCTGAAATGGTTGATTACTTGAGGTCTTGCAGGAGAAATAAATAGACCCTTTTAATGTGGCATATGAGTGTTTTGATATAGGTAGTGAACACAGAGTTCCTTACTAATAATATTAATATTTGTCCTGAAAAGACACACTTCATGAAAAAAAAATGCAGTCCTAGAGAGTCTGTAAGTTGCCCAAGATCACAGTTAGTACGCATTTGTATTAGTTTGTTCTCACACTGTTAGAAAGATATACCTGAGAAGGGATAATTTATGAAGAAAAGAGGTTTAATTGACTCATAGTTCCGCAGGGCTGGGGAGGTCTCAGGAAACTTATAATTATGGTGGAAGGGGAAACAAACATGTCCTTCTTCACATGGTAGCAGCAAGAAGTGCAGAGCAAAGGTGGGGGGAATCCCCTTATAAAACCATCAGATCTCATGAGAACTCACTATCACAAGAACAGCCTGGAGGTGACTGCCCCCATGATTCAATTACCTCCCACTGAGTCCCTCTCATGACACATGGGGATTATAGGAACTACAGTTTAAGATGAGATTTGGGTGGGGATACAGCCAAACCATTTCAGTAGTGGAACTCAAATTCAGTCGCAGGCTAAGTTTTAGAGTTAAAACTTCTTTTTTTTTAACATTTAAAAAATTAATTTAATAGGTTTTGGGGGAACATGTTGCGTCTGGCTACATGGATAAGTTCTTCAGTGGGTATTTCTGAGATGTTGATGCACCCATCACCTGAGCAGTGTACACTATACTCAATGTAGATTGTTTTTATCCCTCACCCCTGACATCTTTCCTCCAAGTCTCCAAAGTCCATTGTAACATTTTTATGCCTTTGCATCATTATAGCTTAGCTCCCACTTATAAGTGAGAACATATGATGTCTGGTTTTTCATTCCTGAGTTGCTTCACTTAGAATAATGGTCACCAACTCCATCCAGGTTGCTATGAATGCCATGATTTCATTCCGTTTTATGGCTGAGTAATATTCCTTTCTCTCTCTTTCTCTCTCTCTCTCTATATATATATGGCTGCCAGTGTTAATATATAATATATATAGAGGAATATTATATATATATAAATATATATAAATACATATATAAAAATATGTATATATACATATATGTGTGTGTGTGTGTATATATATATACATATATATATATATATATATATATATATATATACATATATATATATAAAACGCTTTATCCACTCATTGATGGGCATTTGGGCTCATTCCATGTTTTTACAATTGTGAATGGTGCACATGCAAGAGTCTTTCTAAAATAATGACTTCTTTTCCTCTGGTAGATACAGTAGTTGGATTGCTGGATCAAATGATAGGTCTACCTTTAGTTTTTAAAAGAATCTTCGTAGAGTTAAAACTTATTTGCTTAAACATTAAGCTAAACTTCACTCCACCCCCTAGACACCCTCACTAAAGCAAAAATCAGGACTGAAGTTGGGTTAATGAGGAGAAACTGGAACCAGATTAGGCCATTCAAGGAAGGCTTCCTAGAGAAAGTGACACAGAAAACGAGCCTTGAGAGATAAGGAAGAGTTTGTCAGGAGATAAGTGAGGTGAGAGAGCCCAGGTATCTTGATTGAACAGCTTAGACAAAAGTGCAAGAGCATTAAACAATGTGGGTAACTGAAGGCTGCCAGTGTTAATACATTACAGAATGTGAGCTGGGATTTGCTCAGAAATGAGGCTACAGGGATAGTAACAGGTTGGAGTTCTCCTAGTAGTTATAACCCACTAGAATCCAATGAATGATAAGCTTCCTTCAATTTCAAAGCATTTACATAATGAAAACAAATTAATCCTCTTTGTTGTAGAACATTTTTCATGTGACAAACTGATTTGAGAACTGATACCACTGCACTTGCAAATCTGAAACAAAAACATTTTGGTATCACATGCTGAGAACCGGAGGCTAACAACAACAACAAACTACCTTATAAAAAGTAATTGGTTAATATGCTATGTAGGTATTTTCCAATGTAAATAGTGAAGAGCAAGAAATAAAAGCCACCATTTACCCATTGCATAATGTTTTCTTAAAGACCAGGAATGTTAACACTATGTAGATCTTTGAGCACAAAGGCTAAATATGTTAGACTGACACATATGCAAGACATAAGCAAATTAAGGAGTCAATGAAAATGTCTGATCTAATCTTTTTGTATATTGAATTATGATTCTAACTGATTTAGGATTAATTCATTTATTAATACATTGAAAAATAGTTATTTAGCCCCTAGTATATCTGGTATTGTTGTTGGTGCTTAAAATACACTTAGGGACTATTTGAATCATGTCTTCAAGAACATTACAATTAGATGAAAAAATGGATATGCAGACAATTAGAGAATGATAAAAATATTTGGTATAATGGAGGTGAATGTAAGGTGTGTTGAGAAAGTTTTTTCTTATCTTACCAAGGAGAAATGACCAAGTAAAAAGTCATTTGAAGACTTTATCATCTCTTCTTATAATGAGAATTTTACAGTAAGATATAATAATAGTGCCACAATTTAATGAGTAATTATTTGCCACTCAAAGAAATAAACCCTGTATGTACATTTTCAAATTTAATACTTATAACTGCTCTATGAGATTGATATTATTACACTGACTTTTAAAATATAAACACCCTCAAGAAGTTCAAGATATAAGCAGTAGAACCAAGCTTTGGCTCTACAGCTGCTTGAATTCATAGCTGGAGTTTGTGACCTTATTTTACATGTTTTCCCAATAGGGAGAGGCATTCTAGGTGAGGGGAAGAGCACAAGCAAAGGCACAGAAGCTGGAATTGGTATGGCATGATCATAAAACCATCAGCAGATCTGCATGATAGGAGCACATGTTATGAATGCAAATTGGAGGAAGATGATCCTAAAGATCATGGAGCACTTTGTATGTCATGAGAAACAGTTTGGACTTTGTTCTTCCCACTTACTCCTAACACACAAATTAATTAATAGGAAAAAAATAATAGCAGAGCATTCTTCCTGATCGATGTCTTCTTTCCGAGCTGAGAAAAGTCTATTGCAATTCACATCCAGATAATCCCTACTGTCAGGATGAAGATGAGCAACATCAGACTCCTCAGGTTCAAAGGCTTTGATTTGAAAAGCTATGTTGCTATAGAGAATTAATGTATTCATTTATTCCACATTTGTTTTTATTCCAGTTGTTGCTTAGCACTTATCACATGCCAGATCTTGTATTGAGTACATGGAATTGTTGGTGAGCATAACTTACCTTCCTCTAAGAGAGCTCACGTGAGGATGAGGTAGAAAATGAATCATGACCAAGTACTTAATGAGAAACTGAGATAAGTTCTGTGAGGGAAATGTGCCATGAGGGGCTAAGAGGAGGAATCTGGGAGCTTAGACACTTTCTCTGAGAACCTGTTATTTGAGGAGAGTTCTGAAAAATACATAGAAATTAACAAGGTGAAGTTGGGGGAGGTGAGTGTTCTAGGTAGCGGGAATCGATCTTGCAGTGGCCCTGAGGTAGTTTTCATGGCTTGATGGAGGAACAGCTAGAAGCATGGAACAGAGAGATCAAGGTGAGGAGGACAGGAGATGAGCCAGAGAGGCAGGTGAAGGGTCTCATCAGCCATGGTAAGAACATGGGAACAGCTGCCTGGATCCTTGTAAAAACATTGTAAGAGCTATCTCTACATCGAGATTTATCTTGGAAAAAAAAAACTCCACTGTCTTACACAGTCATTGGTATAACTTATAAAATCTTCTTTTGTTCTACTTGCTTAAAAAATCACAGCTACAATTATTTTAGGCATTCCATTCAAATCAATATGGTGATACGTGGGTCTATTCAGTTCTTCCAGAAATTTTCTCTGAAGTGATATTGATTTTTCACATTTAGAAATTCATTCTAATGAAATAACTTATTCTGATCCTCACACTGCACCTGCTCTTCACTTCATGAGTTTTGCAATGAATTTTAGCCAAAGCATGATTAGTTGACAATTGCTAGCAGTAACTCACATATCTACTTATTCCAGGCAAACAAATGAAAGAACGAGAAGGTTAATACAAAGAAGTGAGAAAAGACACAAGTTTAAATTGCTACAATCATAAGAAGATAATGTTTTCCTTTGCCTATGACTTTGTGGTTTAAAAAAATACTCCAAGAAGAAAATACTCTGTGAGTATTTTCTCCTGTTCTCTAATTCTGCCCTTACAGCAACTCATACTTTTCTCCTGTTTGGGATAAAAAACTGAGGCAACGAGAGATGAAATCACTTTCCTGTGGCCTCATTGTTAGTGAGAGCGGAAACAGGATTCATAGTCAGCTCTGACTCCAAAGTCAATGCTCTTTACTCTACACATCACTGCCTGCAACCAACACATAGAGATGGTTTTCAGGCACTCTCTCCTTGGGGATGAACCACAAGGCCAACACAGGGAGTGCACAATCCTGGCATTTCACATTTCACAATCTTACAAAATAGCTGTGACCCCCAGCTCCCATTCCAAACGCCTTCCCTCCTGCTGGGTTAAGCTTCACCTCACTGTGTGGCTCAATAAAGGAAACCCTGGGAAATGAATGGTCTTGTTACCTCCGCTGGTGCTTAACAACCCTGCAGTTTCCTGCAGAGTGTATTCTCCTTGGGCCATGTTAATGAACCACCTCCTCCTTCCTTGGTTCCAGTGGAAGTCTCTTACAGCAGCAGAAAAGAACCGATTGAATACCCACTAGGTGCCAAGTACGCTTTATATGGACTGCCTTGTTTATTGCTCATTTAATCCAAAAATGATTCTGTGATGTGGGCATCATTATCCCCATCTTACAGATGAGTAAAGTAACTCATGCAAAAATGAGGTAAAATGTCAAAAAGCACACAATTAGTAAGTAGTAGAGTGAGGAATTCATAGAGGTGACCTGCAAGTCTCACATTCTTAATCACTACAGTATTCACATCCTCCGGTAATTCTGTCTGAGGCCCTAACATCCAGGCCATCTGGTTGGTTTACGTTAGGAGGGTTGCACACATCTTCCTACCATTATTCCCTCACCTCTTAGGCATATCCAGTGTTATGGAAATACCATCTCCCCTACTCTTGAAGCTCTCTGAAATTCAGATAAATGCAGCAGGTGGGGGAAACTTGAAGCCATCGTATCACGTATTAACTTAATGGAGTATTCAGCACTTCAAGACTTTTTGTGCTTCCCATCACCCACCCCTAATTAGGAGGAAACCTTCATGAAGACAGAAGGAGTGGATCAAGGTACATTTTATTGGAATGATTTCTCATTTCCTCTGATTCAAGTTCCATTTGGGTACAAATCAGATGGTTGTTAAAAACTTTTAGTTAAATAAGACAAACAGCGCTGGTAGGAGGTGGTGTGATTATCAGTGTTCCAGATCCAACAGAGTTAAGAAAAGCTCAACCCTCACTTAGTATTTTGTTGCCTCAGAATGCTGGTTCTTAGAGCTTATTTAAAAAGCTAGAGTCACTTCCAAAACAGAAATAAACAAAATAGATGTAACACTGCAGCTGTGTTTTTCAGGTAAGTATTTTCAGGTAAGGACTTGATGTTAGAAAGGAAGAATCTACAGTGATCTAAAAAGGTAAATGTGAGCTGACTTGTAGAGGTCAAATTTGGTATAAGGAATAGAAGTGAAGAGTTATATGGCTTCAGGCAACTAATTCTTTTGTTGGCCTCAGTTTCCACATCTCTACGAGGGGTTTTGAGAATCACTGAGGCTTTTTCCAATCCAGACATTTCATAAAGAGAGATTTTAAGTCTTGAGATTAAAGGAAGGGTCGTTGTATTAGTCTGTTCTCATGCTGCTAATAAAGACATACCTGAAACTGGGTAATTTATAAAAGAAAGAGGCTTAATTGACTCACAGTTCAGTATGGCTGTGGGTCCCCGAGGAAACCTACAGTCATGGTGGAAAGGGAAACAGGCACATCCTTCTTCACATGGTGGCAGCAAGAAGTGCAGAGTGAAGGTGGGAAGAGCCCCTTATAAAACCATCAGATCATGTGAGAACTCACTCACTACCATGAGAACAGCATAGAGGTAACCACCCCCATGATTCAGTTACCTCCCACTGGGTCCCTCCCACAACACATGGGGATTATGGAAACTACAATTCAAGATGAGATTTGGGGAGGGACACAGCTAAAACGTATCAGTCACATAAGTTTGGACGAAGCCAATTTACTTTCTTTAATCACAAGTGTCTGAATCTGTAGTCTACTTCTTTATGCTTTCCTAAATCAGGGTTTCAGTACCTGTACTCCTCATCAGACATATTTATGTCTGAGGACTTCACCTCCTACTCGTTTCCCATGTCTGTCCACTGGAATCCATCCACCCTTCTCTGTTTCTTTGCCATTACCTTAGGCCAGTTCACATCATCTCTTACCTGGATGACTCCAAAGGCCTTTTAATTGTAATCCTGTCTGAGTCTTGCATCCACTTAATTTTATCTTTTACACTGTTTCTGAAGTGCAAAACATGTCACCCTCCACGTTAAAACATTTCAGTGTCTCAACATTGTTACAGGGGGATAAAGATCTTCATCCACTTGTTCCTGCTTGCCTTTCCATCCTTATTTTCTGCAGCTTCCTGTCATAAACTTCCGGCTCTGTTACCTCCAAATCCCACATGCCATGCCCTGTTATTAAACCCTCCAAGTCTGCTTGGGCTGTTCTGTCTCCTCCTTCAATTGGGTAACTCTTCTTCATGAATCATCCGAACTAGACACCTCACTGAAGCCCCGTTTGAACAAAGTTCTCCTGTTATGTACTCACATATTACCTTATTTAAACCTTTTGCTTATCACTGGCTGACTTATGCTTAAGCTTTAAGGAACATCAGCATTTAAGGGCTGCTCTTTGAGTTAAAAGCTGACAAAGGAGATTCAGAAAGATAAACCAGGCAGGTTGCGCATACCAGGAGAATGTGATAGAAAAAAGCCAAAAGAAAATAAGAAAGAGGGAGTGGTCCCCTATATAAAAACTGTGCTTGGATACCTAGTGAAATGAGTTCTGAAAAGTGACCACTGGATTGAGCAACACAGAAAATCTGGGTGACCTCATAAACAGCTTTTAGGGTTTGTTGCATAACGAATAAGCACATGGTTTCTCTACTCCTCTCAGTTCTTGTTTACAAGCTTGCTGGCTTTCAGAAGCAGTAGGTTTGTAGAAACAATATTTTTGCAACATTTCTTTTCAAATGAGATTATGTCTGATGTTGGATCAAGGCTAAGCTTTTGACTAAGATCACCATTTCCAGACAAGCAAATCCAAAGTAACTGCTCTTGGGGCAGGCTATTGTGACCTCATGGTGCTCTTTAGCCTCTAGCTAGAGTGAGTAAGCAATCCTGGAAAATCTAATCACAAGCAGTAAAAAGTCAGAGCTGGGGTTTTCCTTCCAGCCATAGGATTTTCAGCATGGGCAGGTTTCAGAGGGCCTCTATCAGAGAAGTCAATGCGTCAAAGGCCATTTGGAGAGATGCTGTTCTCCCCTTGCCCATACATCTGCAGAAATGGGCCTTACTGAGACCATTGGCATAAAAACTGCATACTTTATAAGATTGACTTCTTTGACCCCCTCTTCTATCATCCTCTTACTGGTTCTTTAGGCTAGAATCGTCCCAACCTTCTACACGTCCCTTGCACACTTCAAATAGTTTAGCACATCTGGGCCTCTGTCTTCACCATGTCACTTACTACCTAAAATTCTTCTCCAAGATCCTGGTAAGGCTGGCTCCTTCTTGTCATTCAGGTCTCAGGTCAAATGACCTCCCTCCCTCAGAGACACTTGAGGGCATGACCATGGCAAAGGCAGCCCTCAATCCTGGGTAACCTCTGGTCCACTCCATAATAGTATTGTTTTACATTAATATTTCCAAAAGATATATGTGATATATGTGTTAGATGCTCACTGTCTGTCTCTCCTCATTAGATTGCTAGCCTCCTAAAGGCAGGAATCCTATCAGCCCTTGCATTGACATATTTTCAGCAACCAAACAGTGCTTGGTGCAGATTTTGCACTCTATTAAATGAGTGCATAAATAAAGGTTTTCAAGTGACTAACTCATAAGCCAAGTTCTGCTATTTCTAACTGGCCTTTCAGTTACTCCTTGAGGTCTCCCTCAAGTTCAAGTTCTTTGGAAGGATATTGAAAATGCTCCACGATATAGTGAGTGATTCTCAAACAAGCTGCATAAGAGCCACTGGGATGCTGGTTTAAGATGTGAGTTTCAGCCCTACAGATTCTTTTTCAGTGGAGTGGGGCTCTGCATTGTGCTAGAGATCCTAGTGCAACCAGCAGACTTCTTTTGAGAATGTAGTTTTAGAATTTTACCCCAGCACCCATCACACCTTACAGATCTTACTGCAGCAACTGTGACCTGCTTCTGTCCCTCTGAATTGAATGAATGTATGGATGGATGGTTGGATGGATGGATGGATGGATGGGTGGACGGACGAATGGGTGGTTGGATGGATGGATAGATCAACAGATGAATGGATTGTAGCTCTTTTTATTATTATTATACTTTAAGTTCTGGGATACATGTGCAGAACATGCAGGTTTGTTACATAGGCATACATATGCCATGGTGATTTGCTATACCCATCAGCCCGCTCTCTACATTAGATATTTCTCCTAATGCTTCCCTCCCCTAGCCTCCCATCCCCTGACAGGCCCTGGTGTGTGATGTTCCCCTCCCTGTGTCCATATGTTCTCATTGTTCAACTCCCACTTATGAGTGAGAACATGTGGTGTTTGGTTTTCTGTTCTTGTGTTAGTTTGCTAAGAATGATAAATTCCAGCTCCATCCATGTTCCTGCAAAGGACATGAATTGATTCTTTTTATGGCTGCATAGTATTCCATGGTGTATATGTGCCACGTTTTCTTTATCCAGTCTATCACTGATGGGCATTTGGATTGGTTCCAAGTCTTTGCTATTATGAACAGTGCTGCAATAAACATACATGTGCATATGTCTTTATAATAGAATGATTTATAATCCTTTGGGTATATACCCAGTAATGGGATTGCTGGGTCAAATAGTATTTCTGGTTCTAGATGCTTGAGGAATCACCACACTGTCTTCCACAATGGTTGAACTAATTTATACTCCCACTAATAGTGTAAAAGCATTTGTTCCAATTTCTCCACATCCTCATGAGCATCTGTTGTTTCCTGACTTTTCAATGATTGCCATTCTAACTGGTATGAGATGGTATCTAATTGTGGTTTTGATTTGCATTTCTCTAATGCAAGCATTGTAACTCTTACAGAGCAGTCAACCCAAAAGGAAAGCAAGGGATCATTATGCTCTTTCAAGGCAGAAACTGCAGGAGAAACTGATACTGAAAAGATATTTTGAATGCCTGATTCAGGGAAAAATCAGAAGGCTTGATGGCTTATAAAACAGTATAGATGTTTTTGCTTTTCTTCCTATACAACACAAAGGGGGCTGAATTCATATGGATGCTTTCAGGGCTCCCAAAATTGGGATGCAATTCTGGATGAGCAGAATTGAAGTGTGATATATAACTGTTCAGAATATAACTGAACAGTTATATTCTGGCAAGAGTCTTTCAGCAAGCACATAATAATTAGTATAAGCATCTTGTATGTTTTAGGTACTTTCTACACATTAATTCCCCAAATAGCCCCAAGTGTTCTCGCCTGTATTTTACAAGTAAAAAAGTAAAAAAGAAACTAGAGGTTGGGAAAGGATAAGAAATTTGTTCAAGTCTACTTGGTTCCAAAGCTTGTGCTCCTTCCACTCTGTCCTTTCTCAGACCACGAGTGAGTAGGCAAGGGGCCAAGCAAGACCTGTAGCCTGGAAGCAGGCCAGAACCCAGAAGGTAGAGAGTGGTGAAGTCTGGTATCTGCAGAGTAGAGTGGCAGGAGGCTCCAGCCCAGGGGACAAAGTCAGCAGACCCAGCATTGGCCAGAAAGATATACAAGCAGGGAGAAGGACATCATGCATTGCCTTACTCGCTTATTCATTCTCCTACACTCAACCCTTCATTCAGTCATTCACACACAGTTAATTACTTCCTCGCCTTGTCAAGTATTTCTGGAGGTCCCAATGTTTGCCAGCAGCCACGATGCTTGACTTAAACATCTGATGTAATCTTTACAAATGCACTGGGATATTAGGAGTATTATCCTCCCACTTTAGCAATAAAGAAACCAAGATAAAGGCCACCCACCTAACTTGTAGGCATCATGACTCATTGCATCTACTTTATTTTTTAACAAGCATTTATAATATGCTTATTATGTAGCAAGCACTTTTTATACACCTTATGCACATTCCCCATAGTACCTAACACAGAGTCTGGCACTTGGTATATGCTTCATAAATAACTGTTAATATTTGGATGAATCGATCAATCAATAAAGGTACTAAATTAGTATCACAGAAAATGAGTGTTAATATAATTCTGATGTAGTATGAGTTGTTTCTTCCACCATTCAGCATGCATTTAGTATGTATTTTTAACATATGTATTTATCATACATATAATTATGTATGTATGTATGTATTGTATATAACCACCTACACTGTGCAGAGTACTGGTGAGATGGCGCAGGGATAAAATACTCTATTCTTGCCTTCTGGGTGAGATCCTCTCCAGTCCAGGAGGGGCACAGAGAGAAAGGCTGACATAAGAAAGCAGCAGAGATTTGGGCTGCCTATGAAGAGGGGATTTATGCACTCAAGAGAACAAAACCATGACCAAGTGACACCACCTGCTTAGGAGTCCAACTCCCGGAACTGAGAAGAGAGTCAGAGCAGGAGCCCAGGCACCCAGGGCAGGACACGTTATGCTCTAACATGGGCATTCTAGAACCCCTAGGGTCAGGGTTGAGCCAAGCCAGGGCTGAGGGTGAAGTTAAGAAGTTCCAGGTGTGGGAGCAGAAAGTTTCTGGGACAATACATCAGGCCAGGTGAGGCATGTTTTACTTCCTGAAGGTAAAAGTTGTGGGTGTTTGGTGTCTGCATGTGTCTGTGCAGGAGAGTGGGGAGGCCAGTGGATACTTGTACATGAGTGAGTTTATGTTTTAGACCATGTCTCTGTGGGCGCCTGCTTCTGCTGGTCTCTGTGTCCCTGAATCTGAGCTTGAAAGCTGGGCTGGTACCAGTGTATTGCCTGGTTAGGGGAGAGGGTACTGAGAAATGAGTAAG
>PVKP010035072.1:0-23652 GCA_004027715.1 Plecturocebus donacophilus | reverse complement strand
CGGCTAATTTTTTGTACTTTAGTAGAGACGGGGTTTCACCGTGTTGGCCAGGATGGTCTCGATCTCTTGACCTCGTGATCCACCCGCCTCGGCCTCCCAAAGTGCTGGGATTACAGGCGTGACAGGATTACCTCTTTTTGGGTTTGTGGCTGATCAGTGGCCCAAGTATTCAGTGGCCTTAATTGCACAAAGAATGTTGGACTGAAACATATTTATGAGAGTCTTTGTGACTAATTGAGTAAAAAGAAGGCAGGAATGCAGAAAGTCTGACACCATAACCTTAGCCATATCTTTGCATATTGGTGGTGTTACGTAAATAATTTATCCTCTCAAAAAGATGATTTTATCACGAAAAGTTTTTATCACATCATAGTAGTTAATGGTTGGACAAACTTACACGAATACATACTATTAGTCACAGACAATCTATTAGTAAAGATCTAATTATTGTATTTATTTTAAATGCTAAAATATCACCCAATAGATTTTATTTGCTTCATCACTTTCCTTTTCATTCAAATATATCTATTAGTAAAGATGCTTCTATATATTCTGTTGCATAAGTATTTTCTTGGCATAATCAACACTTTTTTCAACCTGAGAATATATTTATTATGCAATTGAAAGGAAGAAAACAGAAACTCATAAGATAATGTGTATCTTTCTTGTTAGAAAAAGCTGACAGTTTTTGGAATAAAATGTTGTTTTAGTGAAAGTGAACATTTATATTGGTGTCAGTTGCAGAAGCATTTCAAATAAAATTAATAAAGAAACAAGTATTTTAACCCTGTTTGATCTACGAGGAAATGATAGCTATTTAAATGATGTTAGGTCACAGAATACACTGAAAGCAGAGGTCAGTGGAGAGCAAACAATGCTGCATTTTTAGATCAACGTTCTAACACTAGGAAATGTCCCAAGATGCATTTCATTTTCAAATACATTCCCTCTACTTGGAGCCAAAGGTCAGCAAGCTAGCATTAGTTAAAGAGATCTCAGCTGCTTCAAAGTTAAATAACAACCAAAAGTCACCCACAGCAGAATCTCTCTAATCTGCAGATGTGTCCCCAAGGGCAGCAGGTCAAAGTAGAAAACAGAGATTTGTTCAAGGTGCCAATAATAAATGCTGTGATCAGCAGGCATCTTGGGCTGAGAGCTCAGGATAAGAAGCTTTTTTTTTGTTCACCTCACAGAAGAAAAATATTCTATTTAACTATACTTACTTGTTCAACTAAATATATATAGTTGGAATTTATTAATCTCTTTAACACAACACAGCCAATTATAATAATGTTTAGAACTGTGACATTTCATAGTAAACATAGAAAACTTTATGTTCCTTGAAAATATCTACTGTCATGATGTAATAATCAAACTAAAGTATGGAATACCTCTTAGGTTAATTTTCTTTAAGTGAAGTCTTTCTGTGAAAAGCTTTTTCATCCTGTTGAAAATATCAATACTACAAGCCAGAGTTGGTTCTATCAGAGAAATAAATATTGATTTCCCTCTTCCAATCTTTACCAATGACAGGCAACTGCCTTCATTGATCTGAATATTTTATTGTTTTACCATTAACAAATTTCGGTAGCATTGAATTTTTATTATTTCATTGTTCCCACTTTTAAAAAAGGTATTTGTGTTATTTTATGTGTGTGTGGTAGACAAGACAGAAAAGTGAGACTGAAATTAATGTAGGACTCACTCCCTATACCATAGTTTCCTTGTCAAATATGATTTATCTAAGTTTGACCTTACTATCACTGACTTTGCAAGAATTTATTAAAAACTAAGCTGCTTTCCAGTTTCCTTCTTTTAGCAAATTAGACTACAAAGTTATGCACATTTATGCAACAATTAATTAGAACCAGGAGCTGCTCAAAATATTTGATGTGAATGAATTTAAACATACTTCACTTAACTCGTGGCAATTGTTCTGTGGTGCTCTGTGTAGACAAGCGTTATAACTGTACTTAATGTTAACCACCATTGGGCAAATTAGCAAACACAGCCTAATATGTGCACGCACATTGACTTGATATATTGGGCTTTATTTCCTCATTATTTTTGCATTAAAATCTGACTTCTTATATTAGAATAAGTATTAAGACAATATTGATCTAATTCACCAAATTTCAATTCATTTGTATGTCAGATGGGTGAATTTAGAAATTCAACCAACAGCAAAGTGATCCAAAGAAGTTACTTAAATGCAGAAAAAAAATCAATACATTGTTGTAAAAGTATTTTTCAAATCTTCAGTTTAAAAAATGCTAAAACAAAGGCATAAAATGAATTGATGAAAATATTATTTTTTTTGTTGTTTATTGTTAACCTTCTCTATATATTACTTTAAAAACATGACCCAAAATTCCTCCAATAAAAATGTGCTTGCAAAGACTCTATTGAAATATTTCAATAGTTAATAATGCTTGGATGATTTTTAAGGCTTCATAATTAGATTCCACTCAAGAAAAATTAATGTAACGCAAACGTTTCATTGTAATTTGCTTTAAAAATTCTGCTATAAATGTTAGATTGGTGATTTTTTTCAACTTGTATTACTTTACCAAATTTTAGACTATACAAGTAATATAAAGATTAACCAGCTTAAAAATGTATGTAATCATTCTATTCTGTAGCTTTCAAAGTGGTTTTGGTGTTCAAAAACGTCTTAAAGATAATTCTGGTTGAATATAACAGTGATCACCATAAATAATTAGACAAGAATGGACTTAGAGGGTAGAAATTCTTAACAATTCTGCGAAGCAGTTGACTTGTATGTAAATTGCGAGACTAAGAGAGAGAAAAAGAAATTTTACACCATTATTTTTCTACAATATGTTTTTATTGAATAAATGAATAGGGATATATGTATAAACAGAAGTTTATTAAGGAAATTAAAACTTTAAATAATTGCTGTGCTAATGTACAATGAGAACATTTGCCTGTGAATATTTCTTTATAATTATCATGCAATTTCAATAAAAATTATCAAATATGTATTCTGGAATTTTTTAAACTTATGATTATTTTATTAAACATTATATAACATTAAAAAGAAAAATTTATTTAAAAATATGAAATATGCATAAACATCTTAGTCTTTTTCTTATCATAAAGATATTCCTACTGTGAATTCATCTACAAGGCAAATAATGATGTTTCTAGTTACTTATTAATTTCGACAGCAACATTATCTCTTCATTGGTTTCTTCACCAAATTATATTAACGATTGAATATTTGAATCCAGACACTTTTAGAAATCCTTAAAATAAAATATACCCTGTGATTCAGATTCTGAAAGAGTCAATCTATGCAAAACATCCAAAATATTGAACATAAAATGCCAGTTAAAAGAAAGTGAGTATAGCTGTATGTGTTTTTGTGTGTACGTTTCAGATTATATATATATATATAACGTTATATATACCTAAAGTTATATATACAAAGTTATATATATGTAAAGTTATATATATATAAAACGTTATATGTATATAAAGTTATATATATATATATATATAAAGTTTATGCATAAATATACTCAAACATATATATATCTCTTTAGGATTTTAGTTATCTAAAACTCTATAATATACTAGCCACCCCAGTCCTATGACTTCTTTTAACGAGTATTGAAGTTTGTTCTTTTCTTATATATGTAGATGTGCAAATTCAACACTTACATATTTCAGGTGATTTGAAAGTGGATAACTATAATTTTAATCCAATTTTAATATAAATACACATCAATACTTTAATAATTATAGATTCAATTAAAAATTTAAATTTATGTTCCCATGACAATTATAAAAATACTTATTAAACCTGTAAATGTACACCTTTTCCTTTTATTTACCTAATCATTAAGGGTTCAAATGTTTGGAATGACATTAACATTACCATATTTTAAACTAGTTACTATAATGTTTAGATATCAGAGCACTTTTAACTCAAAAAAAAATGAAATGTATGTAAATAGAGCACATTTTATTTTGTTTGCATTTTACTTATGTTTTAATGAATGTTTTGATGTTTATTTTTTGTTCATTTACTCTCTTGAGCACATCCTTCCAAAATGTCTACATAAGCAAGAAATCTGGAGTCTGGATTACAATGAGCAAACCATTTTATTAAAGCTACTGAACAAAGTAAAACACTGAATGAAAAGCACATTCAGCAGAAATAGCTTGATAGAAATTTCTAAAATCATAGTTCAGATAATAAATATACCTATAAAAATGTTGATTGTGCTCCCAAAACAAAATTTTTATTTTTCAGCTGTTGCAACTCAAATTCAAATCAAAATCCAAGGAAGCAGTTTCTAGTATGTTTTAAAAAATCTAATCATTTGCTTTCAGTAAATTATGAAAGCATTAGCCAACTTTTGCTTACCCCACCATAAAAATCACATGAGTATACTTAATAGCACTTTAATTCTTGCCCTTGTTTACTTAAACTGTTGCTTTTATTCATATTTATGTCTATTTTCTTTGTTTCATACTATCGTATTATTATCAATGGGCATACTGAATGAAACAGCAGAGGCAAATGATATAATGAATAAGTGGAATATAGGCCCCCGACCGCGCCCCCCAACACCGCGCCCCCTGCGCGCCGTCCGGCCATTCTCCTGCCTCAGACTCCCGAATGGCTGGAATTACAGGCGCGTGCCAACACACCCAGCTAATTTTTGCATTTTTAGTGGAGATGGGGTTTCACTGTGTCGGTCAGGCTTGTCTCAAACACCTTACTGCCAAGCGATCCGCAGGCAAAGTGCAGAGATGACAGGCATGAGCCGCTGCAATCGTCGGACTGAGTCACACAAAAGTAAATGCAACTCGATTCTCCACCCGTTGGAGGAAATAGCATGGGTTTGGGTAACACAGGGAAAAATATTAATTAAATATTAAATGGGCTGTTAGAAGAAGCTTTGAAGACAGAGATTTTATTTAATTTGTAAAAAGATTTGTTGCCACTAGAGGGTTTGGAAGTGAAAGGTTATCCATGTAATATTACATAGTGATAGAAGTTCTCATTTTTTTTTCAGCTCCCATAACACACAGTGTATTATGGGAGAAGTACAAGGATTAAAGAGAAGTAATTTTAGTAACATAGTGCTAGAATGATACCTGTAGCTATTGGAATTAAGAAGAAATGTACGATCATGTGAATACCATCAGCAACCATCAACTCATTTTCTTTCCAATATGAGATTAGGTAAGGCATAAAATACACATTTCCATTCCTAAAGGGAGAAATCAGAAAAATATAATAATAATAAAGAGGCATTCATTAATCATGGATTGGGTAAAGAAAATGTGGCACATATATACCTTGGAATTCTATGCAGCCATATAAAAGAATAACATCATGTCCTTCCCAGCAACACGAATGCAGCTGTGAGGCCATGTAATTATCCTAAGTGAATTAATGCAAGAACATGAAACCAAATGCAGCATGTTCTCACTTACAGGTAGAAGCTAAATATTGGATACATATGGATATAGAAATGAGAACAGTAGACAATGGGGACTACAAAAGAGGGAAGGAAGATAGGGAGCAAGGATTGAAAAACTCTCTGTAGGATACTACATTCACTATTTGGATGATGAGTTCAATTGAAGCCCAAACCTTAGCATCATGCAATATATCCACATAGCAGACCTCCTCGAACCTAAAATTAAAAAAAAACAAAAATTAAAAATGTAAAAAGGAAGAAAAAAGATTCAGATTATCCAACATAAAAAACATTTGAATCCTCTTGACATAAAAATTTTAGTTTCTGCAATAAATGGTAAATGAGATACACGCACACACATGAATACATATATATACACACACACATATATATACATACATATATTCAGAAAATTAGCAGGAGAGAAAATCATGATGAGAACAAATTTTCTTTGTAAGAGGCCTCTTGATGAGAACACTAACCTTAATATGCTGTTAGGAAAGAATTCTGATGAAATACTTAATCACTGAGTATAATTCATATGAAACACTGAGCCCTCAAAATGTCATTGAAAAGGAATAATGCTTAGAATTGTAATTTAATCACCATCTTTTAAATGTTATTCCATCTCCGTAACTTCTACTTTAGGAATCTTTATGTAACTCATAAATAGAAATACACCTTGACCTTGCATTGTCAGTATACTTCATGAATAGAGATTGTAAGGTAATGTTATTTAGAATTATCAGAGCCAACATTCTTAGTTTAACATTATTCTGATCATAATTTCCAAAATCTAGTTTTAGCTTTACTTTTAAAATGCCATACATATGTTTGCATTTAAATATCTTTAATAATAATTGTCATTAAATTCATTATGACTCAAAGAGGAAGGGTTTTAAAAACAAACATTTTCTACATTGCTTGGATTCATTGTTTCCAGTGATAATTAATAGTTTGTCATATAAAGCATCCTTGCTTCTCTTCAAGTAGTAGAAAAACATAATTGGCAAAATTGCTATTATATTCAGAGTAAAATCAAGTACAGTGTAATTAGATATAATGATCTGATTATCTGTTAGTAGTTGAATTGTGTCCCCTCCACACACACACACACACACACACACACACACATGCACACGCACACACACACAAATATGTTGGAGTCTTAACTTATTTGTAAATAGGATCATTTACATGTAAACAGGTAAGGTGAAGTCATACTGGAGCTGGGTGAGCACTAATCCAATATGACTAGTATCTTTAGGACAAGATGGCCATAGGAAGGAAAATGGCATGGGATGATGAAGACCAAACCTCAGAAATTGGAGTTATGCTACTGCAAGCCAAGGAATGTTAAAAATTGCCTGAAAAACCACCAGCAGCTAGGAAAACTTGGGAAAGAGTCTCCTATGAGTTTCAGAGGGAACATCACCCTGCACCATCTTAATTTCAGACTAGCTTTCAGGCTATAGAACAATACATTTCTGTTGTTTTAAGCCACTCAAATTGTGATACTTTGTTATGTCAGCCCTGGGAAACTACTATAGCATTACAGAGAGCACTAGAGATAGTGTACCTAAAATCCAATGGAAATGACTCTTTTTAATTGTATAGAAAAGACAATGCTTAAAGTGCCTTTTCCAATTCTCAGCTTTGAAACTCCTAGCTATAGAAGAGTTGGATACAACCTTAGTCACCATGACAATGTTCACCAAAAGTCAGAAAATAATATTGACAAAAATATGGGATTATATCATACCTTTTCACAGAATATTTTATTTGTTTTTGTTGTTGTTGTTTTAGGATCTATTTCCAGCTTCTTACCATGACGTGTAAAATTGTTCAACTTTTGGACATTTTGGCTTTCTACTTTCTCTTCTTAATATCACCCTCATCCTCAGTATTCTCTCCTGGTGAATTTACCAGCTTCCTTTTCACCTTCTAGCCTTTAAATATTGTGTTCTCTTTTTTATCCTTCATCACTTAGTTTGTACCTATGCATTTAACAACACTCTGTTTAAATTTTTTTTCTTCAAGAAGGCCTTTCTTAACCACATCTTTCTCCACAATGAAACTAGATTATGTTCCCTTGTTGTATGGCTCTCTTGTAACTCTTCTGTTCTTTTAAAATATTTATCACACTTTCCATAACATATGCATTCCCATGAAAAGAGAGGTTATGTTTTTATCTTACTCATAACTGAGAATCTAGTACCTTCAGAGTTCTGGGTGAATACAAGGACTCGGTAAACAATTGTCAGTTTAATGAAAACAATGGACCTAGTAAAAGAGTTTATTCTAATATCTTTAGGCAAATGTAAAAATCTTTATATATAATTTAAAAAAAGACATATACATGATAACATCAAATCTGTTACGGTATTAGTATTAACATTTGTATCTATTAACACAATAGTTCATATAAAAAAGTTAAAAAAATCATAATTATGTTAAAATCATACAAATAATATAAATACTGTCTATACCATTATATTTTAAATTAAATTACAAAAAAAAAATTGTCAGCATTAAAAAACGAGGATAATTTTGTTAACCCCTCTTTATTAACATATACATCCACATTATTTAACATATGCCACACTATTCCTGGTATTAACAAATTTGAAAACCAGCCTTTCATAGGTAAGAAACAAATGTTAATATGACTGCAGACACACTTCTGATTTGGACAGTCTCTATGCATCAACTTCTGGAAGAAACTGCTAAACATTTATTTTATAAAATGTACTCAATAAAGTAAATTTTAACATTGTCTATACTTAATAATTCTTTAAAATATATTTTAATTATTCTTTTAGTTTGGGGATCAATATTTGTTTGGAGGCTACTCAACATTTCATTTTCTTAAAATATAAATTTTATATTTCATTTCATTTTATATTCATTCATTTTCTTTGAAGCATGTTATCTTACTGATTTTGTAATGCTAAAATCTGAACCTAGCAAATCAACTAAATCTTGGAGTACTATATCATTCTCGAAACTATCCCCTAATTCATCTTAGGAAAACACAACTACCTCTAAACATCAGATAAAAATACACATTTAAAAAAAATTATCAAAAACATTCTCTATTTTTTTAAAAAAGACAAACTGCTATTATCTTTTCTTAGGATATGAGTTTATATAACTTTAGAAGAAATCTAAAAATTGTCTCAAGGAATTTTTAAAATGTAAATGATAACTGTTAATACTTAAAAGAACATTTACTTATATAATGCCATCTTATTATAGCATTCCCACAATATATTTAAATCAACAGCTTGGTGTTCAAGATATAATTAGGTCTGGCTTTTGTGATGATGTAATCTTGAGTGTCCAACATTCTGTCCTCTATAAATTCTTGCTCTGTTTGTTATTCTGGACCTTTTTAACATGAAAGGAAGCATATTCCTTTCAAAAAACAGTGATATGCATTTAAAATTGCTTCTGCACATACATGAAATACAGACATGGAGAATGTATGAGAAAAATTAAGAAAGCTTTGATTTCCTTCATTTTTTTAGTACTTGAGAGACAAAAAGCATAAAACTGTGTATGGGTGAATATACAACACAGTCTTACACCAAGAATTCAGAAAACTTTCTTTCCAGTGTAATAATTGTCTAAAGTTATTATAAATGTTCTTTAAAATTTCATATACACTAAAAAATTCTAGTATATTTCTATGCATTTATAGAAAAACCTATCCAAATTAAGAGGAACAAAAGTCAAACCAAACATTTTTTCAAATGTAACCAAATATTTTTTTACTCATTTTTACAATTTTTTTAGTTATGTTATTGAAAGCATCAGGAACACATATCTGAGCAGTGAATTTTAGAAGAATGAATAAAAACTTTCAGTATTAAATTAAACCATCAGAACAAGCTAATATACAACAACTAAAACTGCTTTTCTGATATACTCTTTGCTTCTCATGAATAGAACAGGCATAATAGGGCTGGTAACTAAAACCTAACAATGACAACTTTCAACACAATGGTATCAAGTTCTAGAGGTCCATGGATTACTTTCCTCTTTTCATCTGCTGCTCTTGACAAGGTCATAAAAATACCTCCTTTATTTTCTACAATCGTTAACACAAATACAATAAGGCAGAGTGGCGTATTCTATTCTTACTGGAAATGAAACCCATGCTTCCTCTCCAACATGCTATAGTATGCTGGTTTATGATAAGCATGTTCTTTAAAAAAGAAAATAAATCAATTTTATGGAAGTTGCCCTCATGTTTATTTCAAATGGAAGAACCCTATGTGCAGTAATGCAGTGTATTACATGGCTGAAATTGAGGAAATCTTCCCTCTGCTGGATGGTGAATCACTATAATATGTATCACCATATGCTTCTCCCTAAGGTAGTTCAGTGTCAGGAGATTTGTGTACTCAGTTGGGTGAGTTAATAAACTAAACTCTCACATTAAGGGATCAGAGTTCAAATAATTTGTACATTTTATATATAAAATAAGTAGGTTATTGTTTTGTACCATTAAGTTGCCTCTTCATTTTCAGTTTCAGGGTATGCCTAGTTCTTTTGATGGAGGTGTTACCAATATTCAAGTATAACTGAACCTTACCAATTTTTAATTTTCAGTCACATTTGTGTATTTGGGAATTTATACTAATGATACTGTGAAAAATGAAGCTTGAAATTAAAAAAGATTATGCTTTTAAAGGAATTTTTATGGTCATAAAATAGCTCTGGAAAATGGCATTTAAATAAGATCCATTTGAATACATGGATGAGAAGTAAGTAGACTAAGTGCTGTGTTAATTTAAATTTAGAGATGAATACTGAGGAAATGTTTGAGAATCCATGTAACACAAGTTACTCAAGAATACCTTCCAACATTTGCTGATCATAAAATATAGATGTTTCTGATACTGTGATAAGATTGTATAGTAAGTATCCTTGAAAGTAATGAAATACTACTTCAGTATGATGTCTTTACCACTCTTTCCAGGAGAAAGTCATCGTTTTATATATCTTAATATAACAAGTATACTTATGCTAGGGAGGAGGAAAGGAACACAAAAAAAATAGGTGATTTCCTTAAAAATAATATTCATTCTATAATAGTTATGATGTTGAATAGAGGGGATTCAGTATCCAAAGTTAATGTCACAAATCCTAAAAATCCATGAAGATCAATTTTCTAAATTCTTTCTACTATAAAAGATGCTTTCCATATTTCAGCAGTTATAATCTATGGTTCTTTATTGGTGAAGAAAATGGATTATAAGGGATATAAATGAAAAGAAAGCATTCATTTTCACAGAGTGGGTTACAGTGAGTTTATTTTTATTTTTCATACTTGAACAGATTTACTTAAAGTTAACCTGTAAATACTTAAAAAGAAAAGCTGAAGAGTACTTAAGCAATTTCCAATTAATTTGAAAATGGACGACAAAGCGTAAATAAAAATAGTGATTCAGGATAATACATTATTAGAGTCAAATAAATAATTGTGATAAGGGCCAAACTTTTACAAAAAAGTGGCACATCACTCTGGGCTAAACAGTTGAAGATACAGAGAAATGATCAAGAAATGATACATACTTGACCCTGAAGATTAGAGAGCATTTGGGTAAAAGGAAATATAAGAGAAGTTAAGAATTGCTTGAGCTTAGTATACATTGAAATAGCTCAATAGGATTATTTTAGTGACAGGCTAAATAATAGCCCCCAAAGATGTCCAAAGGGTCACGAAGCAAAAATGCAGGTGGCTTCTAGAAACTGTAAACGAACAAACCAACCAACGAACCAGAAAGAGGTTTCTTTCTTCAGAGCCATCAGAAGGAGCTAGCCCTAGTAACAACTTGATGTTAGTTGAGGCCAGTTTTAGACAGTTGACTTTCAGAATTCTGACATAAATTTGTGTTGTTTTGAGCTCAGTTTGTGGTAATTTCTTGCAGCAGCAATAAGAAACCAATAGAGTGTCACTGAGTCTTCCAGCCCTGATTCCTAGATATTCCGGGCCATAAGTGTGAAATGAAAGCGTTGAGAAAAAACAAAGGAATTACAGAAAGGGCCAATGCTGATAGAAAGGAGTGATGATGGAGAACGGAAACAATACAATTAATTTCTTACCCCAAAATTAACTAAAATCAGTTAATTAATTAATACATGATTTTGCATTGGAGTCCTTCATTTTGTAATATTTTAGTTCTGGCCAATTTTTACTTTGTAATATCTCTCATCTCTTTATACTCTCACACACGTGTGCTTGCACCCTTTTTACCTGTATTATTATCTTCTTTAAACTATGTGGCCTTCATTATATTAATTATCCTGAATCATATTTTAAGGTTTTTTTGTGTGTTTGTTTTGTACTTAGAGATATTGAATTAAAGAAGGATTTATATTTTATTCCATAGGTCATAAAGTTAAGGTGTAGCTGCTTAGCAAATAAGTGGCTAGGCCAAATAACCAGATTGAAATGAATTTGGCTATATTGTTATATGTCTCCACAGATCTAAAAGGAATTCAGGGATTTATGTATAAAATGTAAAGGTGATTAGAAATATGTTTTGAATTGGAAAGCCAGAAAATAACATTGGGTCATGTACACAGAGGAAATGACTTTCAAACATGTAAAAATATATGTGATATTTATTTATAGCCATATCATATAGATTCTAAAGTTTCTCATTCTGTAATATAAGAAGTAACTTTTGTACCTATTCATTATTTATTTATATATGTATCTTTCTTTATGTAGCAGGATACTTTGTTATATTAATCCATCTGGTTCATTCTTGGTAATTCTTTTCTACTCACAAATCCTTCCACAATTAAATATGGACTCTAAACCTAAGATTTATTACAGAAAGAAACATTTAAATTTTTGATTTTCAATTACCAAATGAATAAAATGCATTTTATTATTTTTGATCTTGAAAACCAACTCCTTAAGCAAGAGCAAGATTTTGTGAAAGAGAAATACAATTTTAAACTTCAAAATTTGAATCTCAAAATCTCACATTGGAAATGTTATACCATAAAAAGCATAGGCGATGATCTATGCTTTTCTGTGGTATAAGAATTGTTAAGCCTTAAAGGATAATTACCAGAATCGACACTGCTACAATCTATCTTAGACAATAATAATATCTATATTATTTAGGAAGTTTTCAGTAGAAGTATCAAAAAATCCCTATCCAGACTGCCTTAAACATATCACAAATTGTTGGTGTACATATCTGAGCAGTATGGAAGCGTGTGGGTGGCAGGCAAGGATTCATTTGGTCACTCTCTCTCTATCCATCTCTTTTGTAGGCTGTATCCATTTTAAGGCTATCGCTATTTTATACTGAAGTTAGCATTAAATGTTAGGCCAGCATCTTTCTCGGGCTTTATGCTTTTTCTGTTTTTATGTAAACAGCTGTAAGAGATAAATTCTTTCTTTATGAATTTTCAGAGGCAGAGACAGAGATATTTCCTTTCAAGAAGCTTTTAGTCAATGTCTCCTCACGTAGGATTAGAACTGACTAGATCACATACCCTCAGTTAACACCATGACTGGCAAGTATGTGTGATCTGCTGTTTAACTTGAGTCAAACTGGGGTCACACTGGAGCTAGAATTGGGGTAAACTTTCCTTTTAAGCATATGGGCTGCATTTGGAAACATCCAATGGTGTGATGGGGGCAAGTCCCACCAGCTTGCAGGAGCTAAGCAGTCAGGAAATTTACCAAACAGTTGAAATCAGCCATGTTGCAAACACTTACAACATGAAAATCAGCAAACATTACAAATCAGGTTATCCCCCTTATCCCCTCAGGAGACTTAGATTACCAGGACATCACTAGTAGAAGTCTACCAACATGTAGATAATAAACATATTGTGGTGTACTTGTATACTGGAATATGACACTGTAGTAAAAAAGGAATTATTGATAAATTTAAAGATATGGATAAATTTCAAAGTAAGTATACCAAGTGAAAGAAACCTGACACTCCTTCTGAAAAAATGTGTAGATGCTGTATGATTCCATGTATATAAAATTGTAGAAAAATATAAAACTATCCAGTGTGATACAAAGCAGATCAATACTTACCTTAAACTATAAGATATCTACTAATCAACTTGTACATCACCCCTAAAAGATTACTTGTAATTTCTCCACTGGTCCCGGGGCCAGAGAGTAGGGGAATTATAATAAATCTTTTAGGGATTAAGCACATATTAATTATCTTGATTGTGGTGGTAGTTTCATGGATATTTACATATTCAGACTTGTCAAATTACACATTCTGAGTCTGAAAATTCTATTACATAACAAATATGCCTCAATGGAGATGTGTTTTTTTAAAAAATAATTAAACAGTAAAAGAAAACTCATGAAGAAAATGAAATGGCAAGACATAGACCGGAAGAAAATAATTACAAATCATACTCTGGACTTGTATCCAGAATATGTAAATAGGTTTTTAAACTCAATGGTGAAACAAAAAGGCAATTTTAGAATAGTCTAAATGTTTTAGTGTACATTTCTCTAAAGAAATTGTGAGTTGGTAATAAGCACATGAAAAGATTCTCAACACCATTAGTCATTAGGAGAATTCAAACTAAACAACAATGAGCTACCACTACAAACTGATTAACATTTTTTTAATCAAAAAGACCAGTTGTATTAATCTGTTAGGGCTGATTTAGCAATGTACCTGCCACAAACTGAATGGCTTAAATTATTGTCTAAGAGTTTTGGAGACTAAGTGTGAAATCAAGGTGATGTCAGTGTTGGTTTGTTGTGAGAGCTGTGAAGAACAGATCCTTCCCAGGCCTTTCTGCTTTAATCTTCACATGGCCATGTGCTGCCTTTGTATGTCTCCTGTATGTTTAAATTTCCCCGTTTTCTAAAGACCTCAGTCATATGGGGTTGGGCTCCCCTTACTTATCATATTTTAACTTGGTTATCTTTATAAGGACTCTGACTCTGTCTTGGTTACCTCTATAAAGACTCTGACTCTGTCTCCAGCTTTCTTCCTTCCTTTTCCCTCTTCCATCTTGGCCAAAAAAAAAAAAAAAAAAAAAAGACTGTCTCTAAATACCATCACATTCTGAGGCACTGGTTGTTAGAACTTCAGCATATCTTTTTTGGAGGAAAACATAATTTAACCTATAACACCAATAGTAGCAAATTTTGGAGTGGATGTGGACAATCTTGAACACTCACATATTTGGGGTTAGAATGTAAATGGTACATTTACTTGGAAAAATGTTTTGTAAATTTCTTGAAAAGTTAAATATAACTTTGCTTTACTATCCACAAATTTCATTCCTAGGAATTTACCCAAGATAAGTGAAAACCTATATGCACACAAAAATTGTACATGAATATCTATAGCAGTACCCTTCAAATATACATATATTTCCATAGCAGCCCAAACGGGACACTATTCAAAAGTTCAACCAAAAGGGATATTTCCACAGAGTAAAATATTATTCAGCAATAAAAATAAACACAAAATAATACTGTGGAACATTGAAAATCACATGATATAAAATGTCAAACACAAATATGTAATTTCATCTATATTGAATTTCAAAAAAACACAATTTTATAGAAACCAAAAGCAGACCTGTGGTTCCCTAAGGCTGGGGTAGCAGTAGGAATTGACTTCAAATAGACAAAATAAACCTTCTGGGATGATGGAGATGTTTAAACCAGATTGTGATGATGGTTTTATATTTCCTAAAAAAATTAATAAACTATACAAGCTAGATGAGTGGATTTTACTTATATTTAAAAATAGCTACATGAAACTTCCAGAAACTAGTCTATTTTAGTACTGCAGACAAAAAAATAAAAATGAAAGTTGCTTGGACAAGAATATTAACAGGAGGGATACAAGGAAGTGCATAGATTTAGAATGCATTCTGGAGATACAAAATAAATAGAGCTTGCTGAAAATACACATTAGAGGGTGAGGACATAAGTGACATATAAACTCTTGAGCTGAGTAAATGGATGGATTGTGATCACTTCTCAGAGATAAGAAACAATTATCAAGAAACAGATTTGGAGAAAAAAATTAGGAGTGCAGTGGCACATCTAACTTTGATGAGATACCTGTGAGACAACCAAGTGAATATGTGAAGCAGGCAGCTGTATACATGTCTGGAACTGAGTTTAAATGTCATGGCTGGAAATATATATTTGTGATACATCGCTATTTAGGTTGTATTTAAAGACATGGAAAGGGGAAAATTACTTAAAGAGACAGTATGGAAACAAAAGAAAAAGACACCCAGGAAAGAGACTGAAGAACTCTAAGTAGAAAAGGAGGAGATGGAAAAAGGAACCTGTGATGAGCATCTACTCAAATACAAGTGTAGAAATATATAGAGAAAAAGACACACAGTTCCAGACAAAGACAGCAGTTTAGAGGCAAAAGAAGAGATAGAAATAGAGTATGTGATAGAAATAATAGAGAAATGAGCAAGAACAAAACTTACCTGAGGGACTATGAGGAGGTAATTGTGTAAGAGTAAAGTGTTCATGCTAATAATTAGTGGCAAATATTTTAGGAAAAGTAATTTTTCAGTGATATAACTTAAATGCTATGTAAGTAATATGAGCTTTTTCTTAGCAAAATTGATTTAAGCATTTATGAGTAAAGAAATTCTATACTGAGAATAGTGATTAAAAAAATAAATTCGGTAGAATAATTTAGGAGATTGGCCCTTTACAAAAATCTGTTATGCATTTAGTAAGATCAAATACTTCAGGAAGATTATTCAAACAAGTTTAATCATTGCACACAGAATTCGCTTGATAAAATCCTTTTCTTCAAGCTTGGTATGGCACAGCAGCATTCTCCTTGAGTGTGACAAAATATTAAACCATATTTCTGCTGTGAGAAATACACATTTTTATCTGTAGAAAATGTAGATATAAGTTTTAATGAAGTTACACTTTTATAGAGCCTCTACCATATCATACAGTAGAGACCAAGTGGATATGTAGTCAATGTTTGAAATCCAATGATATGTAAATCATCACCACCAAATACTATTCATCTCATCTTGACAAGCCTTACAATTAGAAGGAAAAAGTTCTATCCTTCTGTAGCTTACTTTTCCTTGAGAAGTAAAAATAACTCTAATGTATCTTGGCCATGACAACCACACATATAAAGCAACATTCCCTTCTCCCTGAAAGTCTTTGTTTCTTTGCGTTAAAAAGTCTTGTTTCCCTTAAGTATCACTGTTCTTTTTGCTCTATTCTGAAAGTGAAACAAACTTCATTTTTAAATTGATTCATGCCACTTACATTCTCAATTTTCTCACAAACCAAAGAAGTAAGCTGGATGGATTGGTGGTTTTAATACTTTGTTCAACAACTTTTCAACAAATATGGAATTCAAATATTCCAATCATTTGATAGTAATGATGCTTTAAATGGGGTACAAATCTAGCAATTTAGTACCTATGGCATCTCACAAGAATCTTGAGATTCCAATAAACATAGCTTGAAAATCACTTTGACTAGATAATTCAAAGTTAATTTTAAGTCTCAATATTATGTCTTTAATAATTATCTTTCTTTCACAATTATCAGCCATTCTGAACCACACAAATGCCATTCCTTTCCTTGTCCTTTGATTTCTAAAGGCAAATGATTACGTGTGCCAGTAGGAGGCAGAGAAGCAATGTGTTTGCAAAAGAAAGAAATTTATGAGATTCCACCTTCTAGTTGTAGACAGGGTTGGATAGCACAGAATTAGGAAGAAATCAATGTCAAGAAGCTGAAGGGATGGCTCTTAGCCACATGAAAGCAAACATCTGTGGTGAAGCTGAGTGTATCTAAGCAGAAGGACCTGGAGATAATTGCCTATGTCTTAAAAAAAAAAATCCCTCTCTTCCAGAAACATCTTCTTGAGCACATATGCAATAATTTTCTATAGACTATGCAAAGGAGCAGAATTACACAATAGTTGAGTATGTGAATTTTCAATTTTACTGGGTAAATTGTTTTCCAAATTAGTTGATCTGGTTTATATTCTGATTAACAAAGATACTAGCATTTTATTTAAAATACTTCCCAACTTTGTATAATTGTCATAATATACAATTGACCCTTGAGCACCATAAGGATTGGTAGAATCAATTCCTTAAGTGGTTTAAAATCTTTGTGTAATTTCTGACTTCCTCAAAACTTAACTACTAATAGCATATTATTGTTTGTGTAGTTTCAGACTTCACACTTAAGGCTTTAATTCATCTTAAGTTAGTTTTTGTTTATGGTGAGAAGAGTCCCAATTTCATTCTCCTACATATGACCAAAATCTTGACTGCTAAAATAGTCAATAAATACATATTTTGATGATATATATATATATATATATATATGTGTGTGTGTGTGTGTGTGTGTGTGTGTATTATATACTGTAGTCTTACAATTAAGTTACATAAAAGAAAATCTTATTAAGAATATAAAAAAGGAATAAAAATATATTTACTATTTATTAAGTGGTAGTGGATTATCAGAAAGTTCTCCATCCTTGTGGTCTTATGTTGAGTAGGCTGAGAAGGAGGAAGAAGAGGAAGGATTGGTCTTGTTGTCTCAGGGATGGCAGAGGCAAAAGAAAATCCACGTATAAATGGATCACACAGTTCAAGCTTGTGTTGCTCAAAGGCTTTAACTATAATTTCTTTCCAAATGTATGAGTGCAATATAGTAACATATGGTTGTAATATTTTTTCCAGTTTTTCAACTCTGATTACTAATGAAACTCAAAATATTTAAATATATATTTATGATCATACAAAGCATTTTTCTATGATTTAGTTATTCATTGGTTTTACCCACATTCTATTTAATTCGAATGTTAGTAGAATGTAACACAAAGACGCTTTAGATGAAGAATACACCATTTACCTTGTGATTATTATGCATTGCATTCCTGTGTCAAAATATCTCATGTACACCATGAATATAATACCTACTATGTTTCCATAAAAATGAAAAAATAAGGTAATTTGATTTGTTATTGAAATAAGAAATTTTATTTTTGTCACTGATACTTTTTTTTCCTTTAAAATTTTATTTTTATAGATTTAGGGAGTTCAAATACAGTTTTATTATATGGATAAATTACTTAAAGGTGAAGTCTGAACTTTTAGTGTAGCCATTACCCAAATAGTGTACTTTGTACCCATTAAGTAATTCCTCATCCCTCACTCCCCTCTCACCTTCCCACTCCTCCAAGGTTCCACTGTCTATTATTTTACTCCATATGTTTATATGTGCACATTATTTGGCTCCCACTTGTAAGTGAGAACATGCAGTTCTCACTTTCTCTTTCTAAGTTATTTCACTTAAGATAATGGCTTCCATTTCCCTTCATAACTCTGCAAAAGACATGATTTCATTCTTTTTTATGGCTAAGAAGTATATGTTGTATATATAAAATCACATTTTCTTTGTCCAATTATCAAACTTAGGTTGATTCCATATCTTTGCTATTGTGAATAGAGCTATGATAAACATACAAGTGCAGGTATCTTTTTTGATATCCTTTCTTTTCCTTTGGGTAGATACTTTGAGATTGCTAGATCACATGGTAGTTCTATTTTTTGTTCTTTGAGAAATTTCCATGCTGTTTCTCATAGACATTGTACTAGTTAGCATTCCCACCAACAGTGTATAAGCATTCCTTTTTCTCTACATCCTCACTGATACCTGTTATTTTTTGACTTCTTATTTATAGCCATTCTGACTGGTGTAAGATTGTATCTCATTGTGATTTTAATTTACTTTTCTCTGATGATAAGTTATATTAAGCATATCTTCATATGCTTGTTGACCACTTTCATGTCTTCTGAAAAACATTTATTCATGTCCCTTGCCCACTTTTTAATGAGGCAACTTTCAATGTGTTTTTCTTGAGTCGTTTGAGTTCCTTATAGATTCTGGATATTAGTCCTTTGTTAGATGTATAGTTTACAAATATTTTCTCCCATTCTTCAGATTGTCTGTTTACTCTGTTGAGTATTTCTTTTTCTGTGTAGAAGATTTTTAGTTTAAGGAAGTCTCATTTGTCTAATTTTGTTTTTGTTGAATTTGCTTTTGAGGTCTTATGAACTTTTTGCCTGGATTAATGCCCAGAAAAGATTTCCCTAAGTTTTCTTCTGGGGTTTGTGTAGTTTCAGATCTCACACTTAAAGTTTTAAAATTCATCTTAATTAGTTTTTGTTGTTTATGGTGAGAAGGGTCCCAGTTTCATTCTTCTGCATATGACAAACTGATTTTCTCAGCACCATTTATTGAAGAGAGGGTTTCCTTTCCCAAGTATAGCTTTGCATTCTCTATTCTGTTCTATTAATACAAGTATCTATTTTTATAGCAGTACTATGCTGTTCTGGTTATTATATCCTTGAATCTAATTTGAATTTGGGTATTCTGATGGCTCAAGCTTTGCTCTTTTTACTGAGAATTACTTTGGCTACCCAGGTTTCTTTTTGCTTTCATATAAATTTTATGATTGTTTTTACTAATTCCGTGAAAAACTAACATTAGTATTTTGATAGGAGTTGCACTAAAACTGTAGATTTCTTGGGGCAGTATGGTCATTTTAATGATATTGATATCAGTTCTATCTAGGGTTTTGTGCAGGAATTATCTTCTCAAAATTTGTGGCTAGCCTTTTCACTATACAACTATTTTTAATTTTATCATAATCACATTTTTAAATAATGTCCTTAATGATTTTACCTCTCTTGTTTTAAAAATACTTTATACACTGAGGTCATAGGCATAGACATTTATGCTTTTTTTCTGAAAATTTTAAAGAATTGTATTACTATACCTAATGCACACAAAAGTTTACTATAAAATCTAGTTTGAATAAAAATATACTTTTCTTTTTTTTCCAGAGGGAAATAATGTCCCAGATTAATAAATTTAAGAATGTATATATTCCCCAATGATTTACTATGGTATCTCTCTCATAAATATCTCTCATTTGTAATAGATAGATGGATAGATAGATAGAAAGACGGATAGATAGTCAGATAAATAGATATGTGTGTGTGCATGTAATCTTATCTCACTTTATTTTCCACAACTCTGCTTACATAACCATATGTTAATACTGTCGTAAGTATAATTTATTCTATTTAAAGTGATTCTGAATTACAAAATATCTGAAAATAAGTCTTATTCTCTAACTCAATTATAAGCTCAAGGAAGACAAACACTACATATAAATTTTAATATTTGTAATTAGCTAAGTAAGATAATTTTAAAGAATGAATATATAAAAGAAGAAAAGAAAATGAAGGAAGAAATAAATAAGGAAAGAAGAAAGGGAGATAAATACTTAGAAAGAGAAAATTTCACTTTTTCCTCATTTTGGCATTTTTCAAAGTAATGGAAAATTAAAAGCCAGGAAAAAGTAACAAGAGTAAATTTTATTCCCCAAGATGATAATCATTTTTAAATGAAGGTGAACTATTGTGTATTCTGTTGCATACTTAGTATAATTACTTGATTGAGATAAATAATTAAATTTGCTTTGGAAATACAGAAATATGCCCACACAACTTTCTAGCTGTGCAAAGTAAACAATATATTTAACTTCCATTATTCAACTTTGTCTTCTATTAAAGGGATTCATACAAGCCTTATATGATGGTTAAGAAGATTAAAGAAGATAATGAATACAAAGTACTTAACACAATGTTTGGTATGTTGTATTAAATAAATATATTCTAGTATTATAATTACAAAATCAGTTACTTAGAATTATGAGAAAGAAAATTTCCATTACTTAAATTTGAAATATATATGAGTTTGAATACCATGTTTTAGGCAACCATTTTGGAGATATGAATATAAAATAAAGATGGGGATATTTATGAGGTACTATTTTTACCATTTAAACTAAAATGAATGCAGTAAAATAAATTACTTTTTGTAGTAATATGTGTGCTAGTAGAGTAAGACATTAAAATATGTTTATGTGTAAAAAATCTACAGTAAAGATTTCTTCTACAATTACATATTTCTTTTCTTTTTTTATAATTACATAGTTCTTAAGCAAATATAAGTTGATTCTGGCTCATTTATGCTGGGATACCAAGAACAATATAAAATAACTAAATAAGTGGGTGAGCTTCAACATATAACAGCTGCATCAATACTCTAGTCAGCCCTTTTCAAAGTAATAGCACCTAGAAAACACTTTTGCTTATCAGAAATGGTGCTGTGGTGTTGTATAAGTGATTGTCCAAGAATGATATTTTTTCTTTACAATATGAAGGAATAATTTTACCCATATTGTGCCACTTGTAATAAACAGAGGTTCATGTAAAAAAATAAACTTTTTTCAATGTAATAGCTTTGGATTACTATTATGATCAGTTTTTCTTTGGTTCCTCTCAGTCTAAGAAAGTTTTATGAAGCTATTATTGAAATGTACTTAATTTCACTTAATATTACTTTTATCTACTCTGTTACTTTTGAATATTTTGCTATTAAATTGAATTACTACTTTAAAATATCCTGGTTTTTTTCTGTAATCCAAAGAATAATTTCTTCATGAGATAATTGCCAGGAGCTCAGGAGGTCAAGGCTGTAGTGAGCCATGATCCTGGCCACTCCAACCTTGGCAATAGAGGGATGCCTGTCTAAAATAATAATAATAATAATAATAATGTACATACAGGTATTTTATATTTGCTTTATTTATAATTACCAAACTGTGGAATCAAACAAGATGTCCTTCAATATGTGAATGAAAAAACAAATCACAGTACATTTATATATAGGAACATTAAATATTATTTAGCAGTAAAAACAGTAAACTATTAGCTCACATAATAACTTGTGTGAATCTTAAACTCATTGCTAAGTTAAAGAAAGCAGTCTGAAAGAGCTACATATGTAATCATTTTATGTGTATGGTATTTTGGAAAGAAAAACTAGAGAGACAAAAATATCAATGGTTGCAAGTGGTTAATAAAGGGAGTAGGGATGAAATAAATGAAGCACAATATTTTCTAATGTAGAGTAAACTATTCTGTGTGACAATATAGTGATACATATATGACACTGTGCATTTGTCAATATCCAAAGAACCTTTCGACACACAGAAGGAACCATAATGTATACAAATTTAAACAATCAATGAGGAAATTAGAACACCACAGGAAGGAATGTAGACCTCAATAAAAGATTTAACTGAATTATAAATCTCTGAAATAATCTCACTGAATAGAATGCAGAGGAGGAGCCTGAAAAAACTAGACAGTAGAAGACTAAAAATAAAAGGAACTATACATAAATGCTATACTCTAGTTGAAAAAGTTGTTTTCCATCAGGGTATGAGTTAACAGTTCTGAAACTATTACACATGTAAAATGAAAATGGACAAAAGACTAAATGCATAGAGGATTGTGGGAGCCAGGTTTCTCATTGTTGAAGTTGGAGGTTATAAATAAGCAAGGGGGAAGATTAGAATAAACCATAGGGTATTCAATTAGAACAAAGAAATTAAGTTAGCTCACCAAGAATAAAGAGTCTGAAAAACATGACTGTAGTGGAGTTAGTAAACAGGACAACTAAATGTAATGTGAAATTATGAATGGGGTCCTGGGACAGACAAAAGTTATCAAATAAAACTAATGTCTTACTTAGTAGAGACTTGCAAATATTAGCTTGTTAGTTCTCACAAAGTTGCCATACTAATGAGAAATGTTAATAGAGGAAATTGGACATGGGATATACAAGATACCCCAAAGATACATGTATCATATTTTCATGTCTCTGTTAATCTAAAAGTATTATAAAATAAAAAGTTTATATTTAAAAAAGCCTCCGTAGATGACATAAGAACAGCTAAATGGCTATGAAAGATGAATTATTTCCCTTATATGGCACCAAAATGTAATTCTGCTCCAGTATTTAAAAAAATACTGTGATAAAGGGCTGATATCCAGAATTTACAAAGAACTAAAACAGATCTACAAGAAAAAAACAAACAAGCCCATTCAAAAGTGGGCAAAGGATATGAACAGACACTTTACAAAAGAAGACATACATGGGGCCAATAAACATATGAAAAAATGCTCATCATCACTGGTCATTAGAGAAATGCAAATCAAAACTACATTGAGATACTATCTTACACCAGTTAGAATGGCGATCATTAAAAAA
>PVKP010035071.1:0-23650 GCA_004027715.1 Plecturocebus donacophilus | reverse complement strand
CTCTTCCCGGGTTCGCTGCGCCCGCTGTGAAACTCTCCGTCCTCAGCGCTTCCAATTGCTGTTTTCCTTGTGGGGATGGGACCAGCCGAGCCCGTCCGTCCCGCACACTCCGCACCGGGAAGCGCCGGGCTGGGTGCCGGCAAAACAGCCGCGCCGGCCAGAAGAGTCGCGCCGGCGACTCGCGTGGCTTCTCCGCCGGTAATCTCCCGGTCTGTGGGCAACAAAAACTCGTCGGAAAGTGCGGCGTCCACTCGTTCTCTGCGCTTTCACTGGGAGCTACATTCCTGAGCTGTTGCTAGTCGGCCATCTTGGATCTCTCCCATTCTTAGAGATTTCATAGCCACCAGGCCTGCCTTACAAGACCCCCTGAAAGAAGCACTAAACATAGAAAGCAACAACCAGTATCGGCCACTCCAAAACCATACAAATGATAAAGAGCATCGACACAATGAAGAAACTGTGTCAATTAATGGGCAAAACAACCAGCTAGCATCAAAATGGCAGGATCAAATTTATATATAACAATATTAACCTTAATTGTAAATGGGCTAAATGCCCCAATCAAAAGACACAGACTGGCAAATTGGATAAAAAGTCAAAACCCATCAGTGTGCTGTATCCAGGAAACCCATCTCATGTGCAAGGATACACATAGGCTCAAAATAAAGAGGTGGAGGAAGATTTACCAAGCAAATGGAGAGAAAAAAAAAAAGAAAAAAAAAAGCAAGAATTGCAATCCTAGTCTCTGATAAAATAAACTTCAAATCAACAAAGATCAAGAGAGACAAAGAAGGGTATTACATAATGGTAAAAGGCTCAGTGTAACAAGAAGAGCTAATGATCTTAAATATATATGTACCCAATACAGGAGCACCCAGATACATAAAGCAAGTCTTCATGAATTACAAAAACACTTAAACTCCCACACAATAATAGTAGGAGAAGACTTTAACACTCCACTGTCAATATTAAACAGATAAACAAGACAGAAAATTAACAATGATATCCAGGACTTGAACTCAGATCTGGACCAAGAAAACCTAATAGACATTTACAGAACTCTCCACCCCAATTCCACAGAATACACATTCTTCTCAGCACTGTATCACACCTACTCTAAAATTGACCACATAATTGGAAGTAAATCACTCCTTGTCAAATGCAAAAGAATGGAAATCATAACAAACAGTCTCTCAACCACAGTGCAATCAAATTAGAACTCAGAATTAAGAAACTAACTTAGAACCACAGAACTTCATGGAAAATGAACAACTGGCGCTTCAATGTTGACTGGATAAACAACAAAATGAAAGACAGAAATAAAGGTGTTCTTTGAAACCAGTGAGAATGAAGACACAATGTATCAGAATCTCTGGGACATATTTAAAGCAGTGTCTAGAGGAAAATGTATAGCAATAAATGCCCACATGAGAAGCAAGGAAACATCTAAAATCGACATCCTATCATCAAAATTGAAAGAGCTAGAGGAGCAAGATAAAAAAAAAAACCTCAAAAGCTGGCAGAAGACAAGAAATATCGAAGATCAGAGCAGAATTGAAGGAGATAGAGACCCAAAAAACCCTTAAAAAAATCAATAAATCCTGGAGCTGATTTTTTGAGAAGATCAACAAAATAGACTGCTAGCCAGATAAATAAAATAAAAAGGAGAGAAGAGTCAAATAGATGCAATAAAAAACAAAGGTAGATATCACCACAGATTCCACAGAAATACAAACTACCATCAGAGATTACTATAAACACCTCTATGCACATAAACCAGTAAACCTGGAAGAAATGGATACATTCCTGGACACTTACACTCTTCCAAGCCTAAACCAGGAAGATGTTAAAACCCTGAATAGACCAATAACAAGGGCTGAAGTTGAGGCAGCAATTAATAGCCTACCAACCAAAAAAAGCCCAGGTCCAGATGGTTTCACTGCTGAATTCTACCAGACATACAAAGAGAAGCTGTTACCAGTCCTTCTGAAATTATTCCATATAATCCAAAAAGAGGGAATCCCTCCCAAATCATTTTATGAGACCAACATCATCCTGATGCCAAAACCCAGCAGAGACTCAACAAGAAAAGAAAACTTCAGGCCAATATCCATGAAGAACATAGATGCAAAAATCTTCAATAAAATACTGGCAAACCAATTGCAACAGCACATCAAAAAGCTTATCCATCACGATCAACTAGGCTTCATCCTGGGTATGCGAGGCTGGTTAAACATATGCAAGTCTATAAACGTAACTCACCACATAAACAGAACCAAAGACAAAAACCACATGATTATCTCAATAGATGCAGAGAAGGCCTTTGACGAAATTCAACAGCCCTTTATACTAAAAACTCTCAACAAACTAGGTGTCGTTGGAATGTATCTTAAAATAATAAAAGCTACTTATGGCAAATCCACAGCCAATATCATACTGACTGTGCAAAAACAGGAAGCATCCCCTTTGAAATCTGGCACTAGACAAGGATGCCCTCTCTCACCACTCTGATTCCATATAGCAATGGAAGTTCTAGCCAGAGCAATCAGGCAAGAAAAAGAAATAAAGGGTATTCAATTAGGAAAGGAGGAAGTCAAATTGTCTCTATTTGCAGATGATATGATTGTATATTTAGAAGACCCCATTGTCTCAGCCCAAAATCTCCCGAAACTGGTCAGCAAATTCAGTGAAGTCTCAGGATACAAAATCACAAGCATTCCTATACCCTAATAACAGACTTAAAGAGAGCCAAATCAAGAATGAACCACCATTCACAAGTGCTACAAAGAGAATAAAATACCTAGGAATACAACTAACAAAGGATGTAAAGAACCTCTTCAAAAAGAACTACAAACCACTGCTCAAGGAAATAAGAGAGGACAAAAACACATGGAAAAACATTCCATGTTCATGGTCAGGAAGAATCAATATTGTGAAAATGGCCATACTGCCCAAAGCAATTTATAGATTCAACGCTATCTCCATCAAGCTACCTATGACCTTCTTCACAGATCTGGAAAAAACACCTTAAACTTCATATGGAATCAAAAGAGAGCCCACATAGACAAGTCAATTCTAAGCAAAAAGAACAAAGCTGGAGTCATCATCACGCTACCTGACTTTATACTACAAGGCTACGGTAATCAAAAACAGTATGGTACTGGTACCAAAACAGAGATATAGACCAATGGAACAGAACAGAGGCATTGGAGGCAACACCACACATCTACGGCCATGTGATCTTTGACAAACCTGACAAAAACGAGCAATGGGGAAAGATTCCCTGTTTAATAAATGGTGTTGGGGAAACTGGCTAGCCATGTGCAGAAAGCAGTTACTGGACCCCTTCCTGACACCTTACACTAAAATTAACTCCAGATGGATTAAAGACTTAAACATAAGACCTAACACCATAAAAACCCTGGAAGAAAACCTAAGCAAAACCATTCAGGACATAGGCATAGACAAGGACTTCATGACTAAAACAAAAGCAATGGCAACAAAAGCCCAAATAGACAAATGAGATCTAATTAAACTCCAGAGCCTCTGCACAGCAAAAGAAACAACCATTAGAGTGAACTGGCAACTAATAGAATGGGAAAATATTTTGCAGTTTACCCATCTGTCAAAGGGCTAATATCCAGAATCTACAAAGAACTAAAGCAGATTTACAAGGAAAAAAAACCCATCAAAAAGTGGGTAAAGGATATGAACAGACACTTTTTAAAAGCAGACATATATGAGGCCAACAAACATATGAAAATATTCTCATCATAACTGGTCATTAGAGAAATGCAAATCAAAACCACATTGAGATACCACCTCACGCCAGTTAGAATGTTGATCATTAAAAAATCTGGAGACAACAGATGCTGGAGAGGATGTGGAGAAATAGGAACACTTTTACACTGTTGGCGGGAGTGTAAATTAGTTCAACCATTGTGGAAGACAGTGTGGCGATTCCTCAAGGACCTAGAAATAGAAATTCCATTTGACCCAGCAATCCCATTACTGGGTATATATCTAAAGAATTATGAATCATTCTATTATCAAGACACATGCACACATATGTTCATTGCAGCACTGTTTACAATAGCAAATACCTGGAACCAATCCAAATACCCATCAATGATAGACTGGACAAGGAAAATGTGGCGCATATACACCATGGAATACTATGCAGCCATAAAACACAATGAGTTATTGTCCTTTGTAGGGACATAGGTGAATCTGGAAACCATCATTCTCAGCAAACTGACAGAAGAACAGAAAACCAAACACCACATCTTCTCACTCATAGGCAGGTGTTGAACAATGAGAACACATGGACACAGGGAGGGGAGCAGCACACACTGGGGTCTGTTGTGGGGAACTAGGAGAGGGAAAGCAGGGGGTAGGGAGTTGGGGAGGGATAACATGGGCAGAAATGCCAGACATAGGTGTCGGGGATGGAGGCAGCAAACCACATTGCCATGTATGTACCTATGCAACAACCCTGCATGTTCTGCACATGTACCCCAGACCCTAAAGTGCAATAAAATATATTAAAAAAAAAAAAAACTCTGGACACAGAGAAAGAAATACTGAAATAAATAAGGTAAGTAGTACTTTGCTACCTTATGAACTGGCAGGGGCAGGATGACAATTTTCAATAATACTTTCTGGTTAATAAAGCACAATAAATAAAGATGGACATTGGATTTACTTTTTTTCTGTATCTATCACCATTATTTGATATATTCCCATTTGTAGAGGAGATTTTAAGATACTTGCATCCATGTGCTACAGATAAATCCTAAGGTTTCAGATCTTCTTAGAAAATATTTATTTAACTTCTAACTGAGTAAAGCACCATGCTGGTTGTAACGCCAAGAAAAGAAAAAGTGTATATAGCATAGGAGAAGAATTGTGGGAACATTTTTGCATTTATTTTTATAATATAATCTTACCCCAGTTTTTAAATATGCATTAGCGTTTTAAAACATTGAACATTTGTTGCTCCGTTTTGAATAAGGACAGAGCTTAAGAAATTCAATTTATGAAAAGTCTTCCCTTTAACGCATCTTGTGAACTGTGCTCTTCAAGACATCTTAATATATTAATGAGTAACACAAATAAACAAAGGTGAAGGCTGCATATTATATTCACATAAGTGTGAGTTTATTTATTATAATAGAATATAATCTTCTGGAGGAAGCAGTTCTGTTAATACTTTTTTATGTTCTTAGTGTGCATCATCTACTGAGTGGCAATATTTCTTACTCTTAAGTATTAGTAGTTGCCTTGTGTAAACAAGTTATTTAATTTTCTTTCAAGTTTGGCTTTAAAGTTGTTACATAAATATTGAATTATGTTAATGTGAAAATCTTTCACAATTTGTTTTATTAATTTATTTACTTCGAGACAGAGTCTCACTCTGTAGCCTAGGCTGGAGTGCAGTGGCACAATCTCGGCTCACTGCAGCCTCAACCTCACAGACTCAGGTGATCCTCCCACCTCAACATCCCAAGTAGCTGGGACAGCAGGTGGTGTGTGCCACCAGGTCTGGGTACTTAATATATTTTTTTTTTTTGTAAAGACAATATCTCACCAGGTTGTCCAGTCTGGTCTCAAACTCCTGGACCCAAAGGATCCACCCACCTTGGCCTCCAAAAGTGTTGGGATTACAGGTGTGACGCACTGTGTTGGGCCAATATTTCACGGATTAAAGTTGTATCCCATTCTCCCTGAGTTTTCTGTTTTTCAACCTAAACATTGCCCGGTCTTCCACTTGTATCTTTATATGGCACAGTTTTGAGCATCTTGGTTGTTTTTGTCTAAAGAAATTTGCTTGTTAATATGCAGGCTCATGTATAATACTCTTAGTAGGGCCTGATTAATGAAGAGGAGAGATTTTACTTGCTACCTTTATTTTACCCTATTGCTATTACACTCTACTACGGTAGTATAATTTATATTAGTTGGTTTATTTTCTCAAAATGTTATCATTTATTTATATGTTGTTTACTGTCAACTAGCACTCTTACGGTTTTTAAAACTTATGATAATAAGAAATAATCATAACATTTATAGCTAATGGAGTACTTAACAGCTGTCATGCACTGCTTTATATACTTTGCATCATAACTCTTTTAATCTTTATGAATCAAGAATTATAAGTTATTATTTCTTAAAGATGAGTACATTTAGACCCAGCTTAAGGTCGTGAAGTTAGCAGGTAGCAGAACGGGGATTCAAAGTTGGCAGTTTGGATTCAGATTCATGCTCTTATCTTGTAGTTATCCTTTTATATGACCTGAATTTTCTACTTAGAAATTGTAGATGCAATTATTGATATTTTTAATTAAGCATTTTAAGAATAGTTTTAGATTTGTAGGAAACATACACAAAAGTAGAGTTCTCATATGCTCCACACCTTGTTTCCCCTATTTTATCATCCTGCATAGCCATTTGCAAAAACTAGAAACTAGCATTGGTACATCACTCTTAACTAAATTCCAGGCTTTGTTTGGATTTTAGTAGTTTTCCCCCAGTGTTTTTTCTGTGCCAGGATGCCAAACATGATGCCACCTTACATTTACTCAGCCTGTCTCCTTAGTCTTTTTGGATCTATGACAGCTTCTCAGCCTTTCCTTATTTTTCATGATGACGGTTTGAGGCATACTTGTCAAGTATTTTGTGGAATGTCTCTCAATTTGGGTTTGCCTAGTTTTCTTTCTCATGATTAGACTGGGGTTATGAATTTTGGAGAAGAGTAGTACAGAGGTGAAGTGCTCTCATCACCTCATACCGGGAGTTCATGACTTATTACTGACATTATTAACCTGGATCACCTGGCTGCCTGGCTGAAGTTTCTCGACCATAAACGTGTTCTTCCCCCACTTTCCATATTCTGTTATTTGGAAGCAAGTCACTAAGCCTAATCTATGCTCCAGAGGGTAACAAAGAAATTATTTTTCATTTACAATTTTTAGATCATAAGCTTTATTTTCCCCAAAGAATTTCATGTATCTTCCAAGAGTACCAGCAATTTGTTGAAGTCAAAGGGAGGTGGGATTATTATGCCTTTTAAGGATGACATGAATCTGACAGGGATGAGAAATGTATGAGATGAAGGGAAAAATGTTTCCTTAGTTTTCTATAGGGAGCTGTTTAAATATGTATTTTTTAAATTAGAGATTTTGATCCAGTGTTTCCCAAAGTGAGTTATACAAAATACTAGCTTTATGGGAAGCCAACTGCTATTACTTGAATTAAGGAAATTATTACCAAATAAATCTTCAAAATATTAGGTAAACAAAGATAACAGTGTTTTTTTATTGCAGTACTTCCCAGAGTCTTTAGAAATGCCTATATGCATTGTATTTCTCCAAGAGGAGACTATAATAGGCAGTGTTTCCAAATTTTCTATGCCATTGCAATGCTTACAGCATTATAGCATTTCAAGGAACTAGCATTCTGTTAAAGAAATTTAGGAATAGCTGCTCTATTTTGGATTTTATGATGCCTTATGTGTCCATATGCAACTCACTGGTACCTTAGAAGATAATATGACAGAGAATCACCAGCAAAGAGCCAATCCAATAAGTAGAATTTATTTTACTATTGTTTAATAAGTCATTCAAGTTATTTAAAAGATGTAATATGACTTTATTTTAGTAATTATTATTTTTATTAACAGTCCAGTTGGGTGCATTTTTCTTCAAAGTTGTATTTTTATTTTTATTTTTTTTTGAGATGGAGTCTTGCTCTGTCTCCCAGGCTGGAGTGCAATGGCATGATCTTGGCTCACTGCAACCTCCACCTCCTGGGTTCAAGAGATTCTTCCATTTTAGCCCCTCCAGTAGCTGGGATTACAGGCATCCGCCATCATGGCAGGCTAATTTTTGTATTTTTGTAGAGATGAGGTTTCATCATGTTGGCCAGGCTGGTCTTGAACTCCTGACTTCAGATGATCTGCCTGCCTGGGCATCCCAAAGTGCTGGGATTACAGGCATGAGCCACTGCACCTGGCCCCAAAGTTGTATTCTTTATAGGCTATATAATGTTACAATAGTGTCATCGTTTTTGTCTTTATTTTTTACATTAATTATTATTTTTTTGTTATAAAAGAGAGTCTTGCTCTATGACCCATGCTGAAGTGCAGTGGCACAATCATGGCTTACTACAGCCTGGACCTCCGAAGCTCAAGTGATCCTCCCACCTCAGCCTTCCAAGCAGCTAGGACTACAGGTGTGGACCACCATGCCTGACAATGTTGTCGTTATTTAAAATATATTTTGGAGCTATTATTTTGAGTTGTGAAAGGTTGCAAAATACTTTTTGTAAGCTAATTGGTAGCAAATTTTAATTTATTGTTTTATAAACAGCAAGGAGGATGAAAAAGTCAGTGATCAAGCTAGGTAATACAAACATAGTAAAAAAAAAAGACGTGACTTTAAAGTAAAAAAATAATTATTATTTTTGTGACTCAAAAGTTATTTTTGATGGTTATTTCAGAAAGGGATGTCCAAACAATTTTTGACAGAATTATAGAAGTAGTAACATGACCTCTTAGATTTGAGAAGTCTTTGAACTGGCATTTGAATAATGCCATAATGAACATAGTAACTTCATGTCAGACAGGGATTTTATCAAACAGGTGAAGGATAAGCCATAAAACAGCCACCAGTTTTATGTAGTCATCAGTTATCATCTTGGCCTGGGCCCAGTGATACCCAGAGCTTTGCCATAGTGCAGTCTTCCCCTGGCACCTCTGCATGGTTTGCACTCTCGTTCTTTTATTTTGCCCTTTGCCTCGGCTCCTTCCTTTGAATAAATGACTCCTAGAAGACATGCCAATTAGAATACATAAGTATTAGCGAATGTGTGTGTGTGCATGTGCATGTGTGCATGCGTGTATATGTTTTGTCTTATTGCAATAGCTGACTGTAAAGTCTTCTGAATAACGAAGATAAAGAACAATCCCAAATGTATTTAATATACCCTTTAAAAAATAAAACAATAAAACATCAGTATTCTTCATTCAGGGAAGCCAATATAATCAGTGTTGAAGTTAGTGATCTTGAATAGTGACACATCTCCTTGCAGCTCTAGGAGAACAGGTCATTTGTCAAACTTGTTGGCTGGTCAACACTGTTGACTAAAGGGAGGGCATTTTTATTACTGTCTCATTTTAAACTGATAAAGAATTAAGGACTTAGAAAATGTTGCATTCCCTTTGAAGAATCTGATGATATTGAGAACTCTCAGAATGGGAATACAAGTGATTCTCAGGTGGGGGTGATGCTTTGAATGCTAATAATGACATTAATGATGATGACTGGCTGGGTATGATGGCACATGCCTGCAATCCCAGCACTTTGAGAGGCTGAGGCAAGAGGATCACATGAGCCCGGAAGTTCCAGGCTGTAGTGTGCTATGATCATGCCACTTGCATTCCAGCCTGGGTGATAGAGCTAGATGCTGTCTCTAAAAAATAAATAAATAAAAGAAGAAGAATAATTATGAAAAAATTTTCTGAGCACTTATTATGTGCCAGACATTAGGCTGAATGTATCATCTTTAATTTGTAGCCTAACATTGAGAACTGGGTATTTGATGATACTATTTTAAAGTTTATTTGATTTCATTTTACCACCACTACTTCTAAATTTTATTTAGATAAGTTTAAATAGATACATAAATAGGAAGTGACGTTTCTAGTTTCTGCCACATAGTGTTAGTAACTGTTCACATTTTAATACTTGAACTACTAGACAATTGTCTATGCTTATACAAATACACATACATGGGTAGTCTGAAAAACTGGTATTATATTAAACAAAGTATTTTGCAACATTTTTCTGCTTAATACATTGTGAATATAATTCCTTGTCAGTATGCACATAGATTTTAAATGCTGTATAATATTCTACTTTATGTACAACACAATTGACATACCCAGTTTTATATCGATGACAATGTACATTTGTCATATTTTTTGCAATACTACATGTTTAAACAATGCTGCATTGAATGCCATTGTTCTTTACTTCCATTAATGAAAATTCACTATGTATCATCTTTTTTGCTACAGTGCATTTTAAACCATGCTACATTAAATACCTTTGTTTATTACTTCCATTACCTCTATTTTTATGGATGATAAAGCTGAAACTTGGACTGAGTGGGTAACGTGTTCAAAGTCATGTATCTGGTAAAGGGCAGTGCTCCAATCTCACTAGGTCTGATTCCCAAACTTATGTCAACTCCTCTATTCTACTGAATAATCTTATGTAGCACTAGTGTGATATCTTCTTTTAGTCATTCACAGTATCCAGAGTGAGGGATCCTTCCCCTCCAGCTAATTCTCAGTGCCCTCACTTTATAAACTGGCCCTGTGGTAGCTGAAAAGCCAAGCAGACAATGGAATTTTAGCCAGAAGGTAGCCTCGTGAGAGGAGTTAGGTGTGGGGCTGGGACTGTGCTGACAGTGAAGGCTGAAGAAATTGAACCATTTTTCTTGTGTATCTGGGAGAGTGTTGCTAGAGTTACAAGATTCTTAATTTCTTCTGCTTTCTTCTCTAAATTATTTTTATCTGGTTGTCCTAAACATATAGTTCAAGTGATCACAGAGGTTTTCTAAGAAAGGCAGCAACTAGATTTCACTAAATGTTAGTTATTATCATCAAATTACTAAATAAGCTCAGTAAGCAGATTGCTTCTTACTTTATGTTTTTACTTTTAATATTTTCTTTGTCTACTGAGCAAGTTAGCATGGCTACAAGCAATGCCATGAAATTCACTGAAATGACACAATCTCAGTGAAACCAATGTGATTTCATTCAAAGTAAGTTCATTCTGGCAGAGAAAATTGCATTTTCTTCACAGTTTCTTTTCCCTTCTAAAGGCATTCCTTTGCCTCTGATGTAAAGTAGCTTCTTAATTTCCTTGCAGGAGTTCACCCTTAAAGGCTCTTTTCTTCCATAGCTTACTTTAATCCCTCTTTTTGGTACTTTATATTATAGCACTGCTCCACATCTGAAATTATTTTAAAGAATAAGACCATTTAATTTAATATGACTTCTCAGAAATCTTTTTTCCTTAGTCTTATTTTGGATTATTCCTTTTGAATCATTAGGATTGATAAAACAACTTGAAACCAATAAAAAAGTGGGTCTGGTGTCAGGAGACTTGAACCATATCATTTCACCTGCCGGGGCCTCAGTAACCATTTCAGGATCCCATGGCTAAAGGTAAGGTGTTGTATTAGATTATATTCACAACACATCCCATAGATTTAGAAGAGATGATTATAATTTCAGGAACTACAGCCATGAAAATTAAATATAATTTTAAACAAATATTTCTTTATTAACAATAAAAGTTTTCTTTTAAACAGGATGTAATTGTGTGTTGCTAATCAAATATGTTTTCTTACATTAGTAGAGCTATGAACTTCATTGATAGACCATATCATAGACTGGGTAATTTATAATGATGAGAAATTTATTGGCTCACAGTTCTGGAGAGTGGGAAGTTCAATATCAAGGTGTTGGCATCTGGTGTGGGCTTTCTTGCTGCATCATTACATGATGGAAGGCATCACATAGCAGAAGGGCATTTTGGTTGTACTTCACTATTTTTGAATAAGATTTCCAAGGGAGCTGGGAGGATTACTGACCACCGTGAGTAAGTTCCATTGCAGACCCTGTTTGCAGCAAAAAGTTAATTGTGGCGGTGAGGTGTGGGGAGAGAAATACTATTTAATGAATTATGGAGAATTGAGTTACAATTGATGTAAGGTTTATATCTTTCTAGGATTCATAAAAAGCAAGAAAATAAAAAAATACACTTTTACCTGTTTGCATATATCTGGGCACATTTTAGTTAAAGTTGGACTACCTAGCTAAGCAGAATCAAGTTGCCTAATTTTCCCCTAAAACATATTTCACAATAGACAGTACTACTTTCAGTGGCTTTTTGGACTCATTGTATTCTCTCTCATTATCCATCCCCAACTTCATAGGCCTCCCTCAACTCCCTCCAATAGCCCAGTGATCAGCTATGTGTCAGGATTTCACATCATGAGTTAATCTCCAATGTAGAGAAGGTTAGTAATCAATGTCGCAAAAATGTGACTGGTTTTACTCTTCACTCTATTTCACTTGTCTAACATACTAACAGTAAAAAAGAAGCCAGTGCCTTTCTTTTACTACGTAGAAAATATCCTGGCTTTGTATTAACACTGAGAACTTTCTGAGTCTGGAAGAGATAAAAGGGTAATTCATGTGGAATATTATGGATCAAGTGATACCTTAGTATTAAGTTTTAAGATTTTGTACATTTACTAGCATCAGTAGATAGGAGCCAAATTTCTATTTTATGTTAGCATCCATAGTTACACTCATTAATTGAGTATCAAGATTTGGCTAGTATTACCTCATCTAATCTTCATTTTTATATGGTAGTTTTTAAATGTAAATAATTAAAAAATTGTATTTATTTTTTTAAAAGGGGGTTGAGATTTCTGGAAATTTAAAGTTGAGATATATGTAAGCTAAATAAGCACTGGTGCTTTGTAAATGGGAAAGCAAAAGTCAAACTCAAGCCTTCAGATTTCAAGTCCAGTATTCTTTTCCACTCTTTAGACTGAGAAAGATCTGGGATCATTGGTGTCCAGTAATAAATGCAGATTTGGAAATCCCAAAGAGAAAACTTCATTTTATGTACTTTCTTCCTGGAGACCAAGCCTGCTACAGTGAGGAATATCTTCAAGCAAGACTGGAATTGTGCAGGCGTAGAGAACACTCTCCATGTCTTCTCACATCACACAGCTCTCCAGTTGATACAATCTACAACTATATTAACATAGAGGGAAAAATGATTCTATATTTATATAGAACTCTCCATTTGTGTCAAGTGTCCTCACACCATCCTATGCAGTGGGTACAATCATCTGTACATTTTTTTAAATGGGAAATTTTAGGCTTTGAATGGTTAAGTAATTTTCCCAAGATAATAGTTACTAAAAGGAAGAAATAAGAGTTTTACATGTCTATCTGCTTCACTTTCATAGCTCCTCCTGATTTTATTTGTAGCTCAGCCACCATAATACACACAGAATGAGACAAAACCGTAAGTGATCTTTTGCTACTATCAAGTAAAACAAAAAATTAAAATCAAGCAAACCAAAGCAAAGTCTTGTATCTATTAACATCTTTTCCACTCACCAGCTTTTAAAACCACTTGAGCACACTTGAAGGAATCCAGTGTCAATATTTATAAATGATTTTCAAATTTTAATTGTAATTACTTACCCTGTATTTGTACAACAGAAAGATCCATTGACTGAATTATGGTGTTTTTCATAGATTATACATTCTGGGAACTGAAAGATAACATTGAATGAGTTTTGTTTTTTATCCCATTTTGCACTTTTTAAATACAAATTGAGGGAAAAAGAATCTGTTTTGAATTACTGAGTCATGGGAGGTCAGTATTCCCAAGGTCTATTCTTGCCTCATACTAATTCATATTTTCACTGGGAACTGAAAGTTCTCATCAGGTTGGCTGAACACAATATGCTATTAATTCTTTCTCTCTTTTCAGAGCTTGATTCTTCTTTGAGATGGTAACTTAGATTGGATGCAGGAGAGTAACTTTATGTGGAAAAAGAAGAATGTTTTTATTTATTCTAACGTTGGTACTCTGAAGTCTGTCATATCTGGAGCATTAAAATATTACGTGCTTGACCAACCAAGAATGACAAATGTTCAGCTACACAGAAAGTCTGTATGAAAAAAGCCTTCTCCCTGTGGTTTTTATAAAGCACACAAAGTGTAGTCAACATGACTACAGTTCAATAAGATATTTGTTTTATGTAATCAAATGAATAGCACATCTATCCAGAGTGCTAATGTAATAGTAAGGTTATCAGCAACGCAGAAGACTCTAGTGTGGAGAAAATACTTTTCTATCCATGCTATAATGTAATAATGTATGTGAAATTTCAATAATGGCTTTCTCTTTCGGGAAAGAGTGGTCATTAATTGGGTTGGTTTCCCATCAGAGAGTGGTAATCACTGTTTTCCAATGGTGTTGATTTTTATTTGAATACAAAATGCCAATCTATATTATTCTTAATGACATTTTCAGTAATGAGGTGTATTAATTCGAGTATCTTTTTTATTTCCCAGATCTTTATATTTACTATTCAGTCAATCTATTTCTGCTCTAAAAGAATATGTAAGGTTCTCGAGTGAGGCAGATGTAAGACAGACAATGCCCTGGAGGAATTTACAGTCTCTCAAAGGAGACAGATGTATCAATAGATAAATGACATGAAATGAATTAGGTGTTGTCTGTACTTCTGACCTCCCACTTACCTCTCAGTGAACGCTATTATCTTATCTAAGCACCAGTAATCTCCCTAAAGCTAAATTTAATTCATTTTTTTGTCTTAGTGTCTGTCTTCCTTGGTGCATTTTTCATTGTGAATCATTCCTACCTTCTCAAACATCTCTTGGCTTGGTTTTGATTACATCACTTCATTCTATTTTTTTTTTTCTGCATCTGTGGCTACTACTTTTCACTTTAAAGTACTCTTCTATTTTTCAGTGGTTTCCACCTTACTTTCATTTTACTCTACACATTCAGCATTACTTCAGTTGTCATCTTGGACGAGTGTCAAAAATCTGAACAGCCAAGGTTGTACCAGTAGAAGGAGCCATGGGAACGGCAGCCCAGGGGACAAGTGAAGAAGTCGAAGTCAGGAGAGACAGCCTAAGGGCTACAGCCAATGTGCTCTTAGGAAGAAAAGATTCCTGTTGAGAGCCTCAATCTGTGATGCTGTTGATCCTATAATTTTAGAGTCAAAGATCAGAAAGCTTGCCTCCATGTTGTTTCCTCAGATATGCTTGGATACTGGTATTTTGTCTGATAGAAACTAGCAATCATTTTCTTAAAAACTTTCTTTTGTTCGTTAATGCTGCTCTAAAATGTAAGGATATACAGTTCCTCTCTCCTATTCCTACCATAAACACAGAAACGCTATTTATTTTGAAAGGAGAAAGATCTCAACACAAATTTTTCTCTTTCAGTTGAAATGTGTGCAAAAATTGTCCCATTAATTTGCTGTGGAATCAGCAGCCTTTGGAGGAGAGATGGCCATAGAAGTGAGGGGAGCAGTGAAACAGGCAAGGTAGGCATCTCTCGCCATGGCTGAGTGGTCTGCAATAGGATGGGCCTGTGTGTGTGTTTGTGTGTGAGTGGGAGAGAGAACAAATCACCAATTGGAGGGTGTTGCAATCCTTTTGAGGTATCTCTAATGAGAGAAGAAAGGAGTAAATATGTAACAGAGACAATCCATAGCATTGTGCTATTCCCACATGCCCAGATCAAAGTTTAAAACTTCTTTGAAAGAACACGCTTTAATTTGAAAAAAGAAAAACAATATAGAAAATATCTCACCTCCTATTATAGCCATGCTTGCTTTTATATAAAAAAATATTTCAAGTGGCATGCCAGGAAGATGCCATTGCATTAAATCTAACAATTTCAGAAAATGGTGCTGAATTGAATAAAAGCAATCTTTTCCAATAGGTTCAGAGTCCTGGTAATTTTGGGAACACAGTTTCACATGAACAAAAGCCTACCAAAGGAAATAGTAATAAAATTTCTTTTAAAGCTTTGCTTCACTGGGGAGAGACGTTCTGACACTGCCAACTAAGCAGCAGAGTCCAGTGCTTTCCACCTCTCTCAGCAGAATTTTTGACAAGTTTATCTTGCTTGTGTCATCTGGCAGATTAAAAAATTTCTTTGATCAGAGTCTTTTATTGTCCTAGAGAAATCACATATTCATTCACCCCAAGAAATATTTTTTCCATTTCTACTACGTCTGTCTGAAATCATCTATGATCTTGGTAATGAATGTTTACAAGGAAGACCAATAACTAAAGATATTATTGGTTATCATCATTTTAATACTATAGCTAAATTTTTAATCACATGTAATTTACAAGGAAAATGATTATAATTTCCACAATAAATCTTTTCATCTGATATTTAAACTTATTATTGTTAGAATGATTGTCTCCTTTGTATTAAAAGCACTTATTTTTTCTTTGCAATCTTGGACTGAGATGTTTAGTTTTAAAATAATATTCAATAAATAAGTAAATTTTGAGAGTTGTACTTCACCACAAGGTAAATAGTGGTTTTGTTTTTTATATTGAGATTTATAGCTGCAGATCAAGGTCACACCATCACCTTTCCCCAGACACTCCAGTGCACCTTTCTGTGATAGAGCAAATTTTCAAAATCACTTTCTTTTCACTGTAAATTTGAACAAAGACAAGAGGAGTACTCTTTGTTGTCACATAATCCTGGTGAATGAAGCAATGTTTCTCTGTTTGAATCTTCAGGGTCTCTTGATAAGGCTACTACTTCCATGTTTTGTCATTATATTTACACCAATCTGTTATCACATCCATGTACATTTTCTAGTCCAAACCCAACGTGGGTTTATGAAATATTATCTAAAACCTGACGATCACTTTCCACAGATTTTCTCAGGACAAGAGTCTTCACTTTTTCACTCTACTGGCTATGTGAACTCAGCTCCTTGAACTGGTGGTCACATATTAATTTTTTTAGTTTCAGATTCAGGGATATATGTGGATGTTTGTAACATGGATATAACATGCATAACCCATATTACTTTTGTAATGACATATGATTCTCAACATAAAGTGCTTAGCACACTGTTCAGCACATAGAACACACACACTACTTTTATGATCATAAAATACATTATTAGCTTTTTCCTTGTTCACATAAACTGTGTATTACAATTAGTCATAACTTTTCCCTAAATATTGCTTTCCAAATTCTTCTTTCTCCTTTAAAAATTGTTTTCAGCCCCCATATTGCATATTTAGAGTTAAATTTGAATAAGTAGCCTATATATGAGACCACCACCTAAGACCTAATAAGTGTGTTTAAAAGTTTAGTGCTGGAACAGAGCTTAATGCAGAGCCCAGTTCTGGAACAAGGAGGTTTTAAAGTGTGTCTGAGTTGATAAAAGAAAAATTTCAGCCTAATTAAATTTAAAGGATTTTAATTGAGCAATGAGCAATTTGCAAATTGGGTAGACTTTTGAGCCCGGAGAAGCTCAGGGACTCCAGTAGAGCCAGTGCAGCCATGTGATGGTGGAAGATTTATGAACAGGAGAAGGAAAGTGAGGTACAGAAAATGGAAGTGAGGTACAGAAATAGCTGGATGGCAGCCTGGCAGGCATTTGCCTTATATGAACACAGTTCCAACATCGGTCTACATTTGATTGGCCAAAACTCAGTGATTGGCATAAGTGGAAGCTACGGTCTGTTTATACTTCCACTTATTATCATTCACGTTGTATAGAAAAACCTTTAGGCCAAACTTAAAATATGTAAAGACACATCTTTAGGCTAAACTTGATTTAACAGAGTTGTTTTTTCTAACCCAACATTTACTAGGCTATGAGCTGGGTACTTGACATTCACTTTCTTGTTTATTTCTCTGAACATCTTGTCAGGTACATTTTACTATTTTTATTCTACAGATGAAAATAAAAACCACAACATCTTAACCTTGAAGAGGTGAAGTGGCTTTATCAAGAGCTCAGATTTTATCACTTGTTGACAAAATGAATAAGAATCTGGATTTTCTGATTCAAAATTCCAGGAAGAAATTCTGTTAAACCAGAGCAGAGAAATTAATATTTTGACAGATTCCAATCATGAACCTGATGAATTTGTCCTTGCTCATTGTACTTAAAAAAATTATCTTTTTGTGAACTTGTAAGAATCAAGGGGAAAAAATAATAAAGACTTCGATGTAAGCCCTCTGATTTGAATGAACTATGACTAAGGAAAACATGGCTTGCTAGACATCATCTGGGGAGGAGCTGGTTTGGAAAGAGTTAGATCACAGTAGGTTGATTCATTCAGTTGAATCATTCATTTAAGGTCAGAGTCATTTTTACCAGATTGGTTGTGTAGACTGTGGCTCTTGCCCAAGTTGACTTGATGAATCTACTTGCTACCTCACAAAATGTTTCATATTTAATTTAAAAAATAGCATTCATACTTTTTAACTATAAAACAATGACTTCTCTGTAGCAAGTTTAAAAAAGAAATTTATAAAGACTTATTTTAAAAGAGCTGTAATAAATCATATAATTCAGAGATACTTTCCTCTAGATTTTCCCATACCTATATAACTTTTACAAAATTCAAATAACCACATGTTTTTTTTATGTAACCATTATACCATATATATTTTCAGTGTCAGAGTTTTTAATATAATGTGTTTTAGTTTATCTTAAAATTATGTTATTTTTCTAATTACATAACTAATACACATGTATTGCAGACAACTTGGAAAACCCTAAAAAGTGAATAAAAATCACTGGTGTTCATACCACACTAAGATAATCACAGCTAATATCTTTTCTTACAGTTTTTTCATGTATATATATGTTTTGTATGTAATAACAACTATCATTTTTGAAATGTGTCCTATGTACCAAATGCTATTCTGAAAACTTTTAGTCCTCAAAACAACCATATGAAATGAATATTATTATAATCTCTGCTCACTTTGGTGAAACTGAGGGACATTTGGTTAAGAAACTTGCCCTAGATTGCACAACGATTGATGGCAGACCTTAGATTGGAACCCAGATAATCTGTTTCATGGGCTACACTCTTATTCCTGACACAAGACTGCCTCTCTCTGAGCCCTAAGAGATCATACTAATTTAGAAAAATATATTTAAAATTTAACACTAACATATTTCATTTAATCTAAGACACTATACTGTGAGTTGTACCATTGCTTTATGAATCACTAAGGAAGAAAATAGCTGCCAATTGTAATTGTAAGATGTGGAAATTTACTCAGGGTGGTGGCAAAAATATTAAGGGAAAAAAATAGAGAAAGTTTATAGAATATAGTCTCAAAACTTTTTAGAAGGCCTAAGAGTTTCTTCATAGTTTCAGTAGAAGTTTTCACTGAAGGCAGCCTAAATCCCCCTTACATTTAGGTAATAAGTAAAGCAAATCGTTAGGGTATGTGGAGAAGTTTACCTAACTAACTTGTTTACTCATGCGGTCTTAAAACTAACCTTTGAGCCAGATGACTGTCTCGGCGGGGAGGTTGACCAGGGATATTATCCACTAATGGTGTTTGCTTTGGGCATCAGAACATATGCTTTAATCTTCACTCACATGGTGTTGACTCAAGCCTTTGTCAATTAAACTTTACTAAATAGATGCAAGTCTCACTGGCTGGGGAGGGCCAGCAGTTGCACTGTTTATAGCACTCTCCAGGGTGCCTGTAAGCCACCTGGCCACCCTCAGCTGAACTGGCAAAGCATAATATCTGTGTGTCAGTGTACTTTATTCATCTACTGATGAGTCAGGGTCTGCAGGACAGATCCCCGCAGGTGATGACCCTGACAGTGGTGCCCAACATGGGCGACCCCAACAATGACACCCAATGTGGGCCAACCCTAACAGTAAGATGCCATTGATTATAAGATACATCTTATTTCTGAGATGTTAAGATGTGAAAAATGCACTTTTAAGAAAATTTGAAATCCCATATGTGATGAATATTCTGTCATTAAATGTTTTACAATATCATTTAAAAGCACCATGTAGTATTACATCATATACATATACCCCAATTTGTTATAGTCCCTTATTTTTCTCCATTTTTTCTCCACCAAAAATAATAATTAGGAATAATGCTTTGTAGATCTAAATACTTCTGTACATCTCCAATTAATTCCTTTGAATAAATTCCTGTTGTGTAGTTGCTGTCAAAAAGTGTAGATGTTTTTATTGTTTTCCACATTGTGAATTTGGGGGAGGAGATTTTACTGGTTACCAGTCTTAGTTTCAGTATGTAGCTACCCATTTTACTTTACTTTTATAAGAACTCTTTTGAACTTTTTTTCTCTTCTGGTAAACTCAATTGTTCCCCATCCCAATTGCCTTAAAATGAATACATTCTGGAGTTTACATTAGAATCTAATAAAGAAATGTGTTAAATAAATGTTTAAAAAACATACAGTCTAGGTTATGTTTGTTGGAAAAAAGTAAAGACATCTTAATTGATACTACAGGACCAACTTTCATACTTTATCATGCCTTACAATGTTTTATTCCTATGACTCCTCTTTTTACTGCCCCATCCAACCCCACTTCATGGTTTATTTATTTCAGTTATTGCACTTTTTGGTTCTGGAATTTCTCTTTGATTCTCTTTACAGTTTACATTTCTCTGTTGAGATTCCCTATGTGTTCACTCATTAAGTGTCTCAGTCCATTTGGGCTGTTATAACAGAATACCATAGATTAGGTGGATTATAATAACAGGGATTTATTGTCCAGAGTTCTGGGAGGCTGCAAAGCCTGGAAGCAAGGCACCAGCAGATTCAGTATCTGGTAAAGGCCTGCTTCTTTGTTCAAATTGTTCACTTTCTCACTGTGTCCTCATATGGTGACAGGAAGGAGTGTTTCTCTGGGGTCTCTTTTTCAAGGGCATTACTCCTATTTGTGAAGGTTCTACCCTTATGACCTAATCACCTCCACACACCCTATTCCCCAATACTGTCACAATGGGGATTAGAGGCTGACATACACACTTTGGGGAGACAAACATTCAGTCTATATGATTAAATAAGATCTCCTTTTCCTTTACTTCTTTGGTGATGTTTTCTTTTTCTTCTTTGGACATGTTTAAAATAACTGACTTAGAATCTTTGTAAGTCCAAAATCTGGGCCATCATATGTTTGGTTTCTATTGACTGCTTAATTTTTTTTTAATACTCTGGATCACATTTTTCTTTTATTTTAATTAAATTATTTATTTTGAGACAGTGTCTTGCTTTGTCACTCAGGCTGGAGTGCAGTGACATGATCGCAGTTCACTGCATTCTTAAACACCTGGGCTCAAGTAATATTCCTGCCTCAGTCTTTTGAGGAGCTAGGAGTGCAGGTGTGTGCCACCATGCCTGGCTAATTTCCAGAGATTTTTGAATTGAATATTGAATATATGGGAAATATGTCATTCTGATTCTAGATTCTGTTATATTCTGAAAAGTGTTGATTCTTGTTTTACGAAACAATTCACTTGCTGAATCCTTTAGATTTGTCTAGACTACTTTATACTTTGGTAGTGCATATTTGTTGAAAATCTAAGTTATGTCCTAAGCCTCTCTAACTTGGAAAGATTCAATCTCCAAAATTTGTGTCTTCTGCAGAACATGTTGAGACTTAGTTTCAGGTTGTGTTAACATGTATCTGGAGTAGGTTTGAGGAGGGAATGATCCTTTCTTCGGAGGCATGGTCTTTTTGGTGTGTCAGCCACCTATCAGGGCTGTTAGCAAATGCTTTCCACTCTGGCAGTCCAAACTCCAGTAGTTCATGGAGCTGCTTTGTTCCTAGCTCTGCTTCACATCTGGTAGCTTTATTCTACCCTCAGGCACAAAGCAACCTATATCTGTTGTGCCATTGTGACCATGAAAGTTGGCCTTTAGTCAGAACTCACAGGAGAATATATGTATTCATAAAAACAGCATGGTTTTCTGCTGTGAACTCACAGGTGTGTCCCCCAGCTTGGACTTCTGTGGCCTCTTCTGCACAGCTTCTTCATGTTTCACACCCTATACTGCAGATTCTAGGCATTTCATTTACTCTGAGTTCTGATTTCTGCCTGCACAGTTCAGCTAGAGTATCATGCTTTGCTTGGACTCCAGAACTTTGTTTGATGGATGGAAAATTGTTCCCAGGCAGCAGGTAGGAGCAACAGCAGTGATTGCCTTGTGAGTTTTGCCCCTTTTGTGATTGCAGCCCTGTGTTGTTTCTGGTTGCTGCCTGCAAACCATTGCTTCATATATTTTGTCTAGATTTATAGTTGCTTACTGTAGGAAGTTTAGATCAATATCAATTATTTACTTCATCATATGGAGAAATGTGTTTTACATAGTCTGAATTTACATTTTTGAAAACTTACTCCCTGGTCTCATACCTTAGAATTATGTTCTATGCCACTGTGGTTTTATTAACTCATTAAACAATCTTAAAATCTCTATGTGGTCAGTATATTTTTATCTCTACTTTATATATGAGGAACCTGAGACACAGAGAGGTTAGGAAACCTGCCCACAGCCACACAGCTAGAGAATGAACAGTTTTGGGCTATATATAGACTAAGAAGTAATGTGTATTTAGTATGGCTTTCTCTTTTATTATATCTTTTGCTAAGTGAAAATCTAATTTCTTTTTGCCCTTATGATAGTTTTTGAGAAGCTCAATATTTGATGGCTAACTCTTACTCTTCATTATTGAAACATAAAATTCTATCATTATTCCATTCAAAATCACTTATGGAGAGTGGAACCAATTACAATTTGGGACTGGAAACGACTTTGGGGAATTATAATTCTTTCGCTGAACATATAGTACAGGAGGGCACCTAGATCTTCATCTGTTTTGAACACTACTATATCCTACTGCTTAGAAGAGTGCCTGAAAAGAAATATACACTTGATAAATATTTGGTGAAGAAAGAATAAACAACATTTTAATATTTTATTTAATTTCATTTAATTACACATACACAAGGACACATAAGGACCACATTTTAAGCCTCCATTACTTAAAAGCCAGTTGTGCTTATCTCACAATTATAAAGCATAACTTCTCTGTATTTTATATTTTTCACCTGCTATAAATTCTTGTTTTTTATTTAATTCTCTTCAAAACCTTTATCTTTTGCCTTACACAAATATTACTTCTTATGTTAGAAAGTGCTCATAACAAGGCTTATTTTAAGGACAATCTGAGATTGGTATCATATTAGAGACTTCTCATTGCTTTGCCTTAAATAATAATACAGACACAAAAATAAGTGCATTTGGACTTATCCAAATAAGTCCAAAGATAAGGTAAGTGTAACATAGTTACAAAATACATGCTGGCTTTAACAATTTAGCCCATCTGACAGCTTTGAATACAAAGGCAGAGAATGCCTGTAATATTATTTGTATTTTTGACCAAAGAACTACTACATTTGAGTGAGTTTTTCACCTATATGGAATATCTTTTCAATACTTTCTAAATATTACCATTGTCCCATGGTGCTGGCTACTGAGACTTTTTTTTTTTTTTTTTGATAAAATCTTATTTTCAAAGCATGAAATCCCGAAGGCCCCATTCTCTAGGGATGAAGGAAATCCGGCACAGATTTTGTGTAGTCACAGAAGGGAAAGCTCTGAACTATGGTCATGTAGTTACCTTTTGCACTCAGGAAAATGGTCAAACCTGGGCCTGGGCCTGCTCTAAGAGAATGGCAACCAAAACAGACAGTGTGAGTCTGTGTGCAATTGTCCCTGTAAGAGTGGGGAATCCTTTGCAAGAAGATAAATGCAGAGCAGTCCTCACATCTTGGACTACCAGTTTTGGAAGCTATTATCCTGTTAGCTTTTCTTTAATTTCCTGTCTTGTTGGAAGAAATTATTTTGTTTATGAATTGGGAAGAGGCTGTTTGAGTGCCTAATGGTCAAAGAGCAAGCAACAAATGCCTAGCCAGTAAGAAAATGGCATAAACAAGATACA
>PVKP010035070.1:0-23648 GCA_004027715.1 Plecturocebus donacophilus | reverse complement strand
ATGGAGTTATATGGATGGAGTCATGAGTGTATTTAATATTTTACTTGGTTTCTTTTGCTCAACAATTATATTTGTGAGATTATCCTTGTGTGTGCAACTGTGGTTTTCTCCTTTTCATTGCTCTACAGTACTCCATAATATGAATATGCCACAATTGATCATTCTACTGTGTGTAGACGTTTATGTTTCCCCTTTGGTTTTGGTTATTTCAAATAATGCAACTATGACATTATAGTGACTATATCTGGTGTTTATATACTCCCACTTTTGTTTGGTATGTATATAGGAGTGAATTTTCTGGGTCACAGTGTATGTGTATGTTTAGCATGAAATGCCAAGCAGTTTTCCAATGTGGTGGAACTGATTTGCATTCTCATCTTCTGTGTGAGTTCCTCTTGCTCCATATCATCACCAACACTTACTATTAAAGGTCTTTTCAATTTTTAGCCATTCTGAGTGGATGTGTAGTGTAGCTTGTTCTGGTTTTAATTTGCATTTTCCTGATTACCAGTGAAGCTGAACATCTTTTAATATACCTGCTGGTTATTTTGGCTGTGTTGTTTTGTTATTTTTAAGGAATTCTTTATATATTCTAGATTCAGTTTCTTTGGTCATGTGTTATAATTTATCTTTTACTCTGTGCCTTACCTTTCAACTCTTTTAAAAATTAATATTTTTAATTGACATAATTTTTTATATTTATAGAGTATAATGTGATGTTTTGATACATGTATATAAAGTAGAATGATTAAATCAAGTGAATCAGCATGTCCATAACTTCACTTATTTTTTGTGATGAAATTTACTTATTTTAAAATATATAATATATCATTTTTGACTGTAGTTTCCCTGCTGTGCAGTAGTTCTCAAAATTTATTCCTCCCATCTGCCTGAAACTCACACTTTGACCAACAACTCCCCATTCCAGCTTTCTTCTCTCTCACCCACCAGCCTCTGATAACCACCATTCACTCTGTACTTCTGTGTTCTATGAGTTCACCTTTTTTAGATTGCACATATAAGTGGGATGTGGTATTTGTCTTTCTCTGCCTGGCTTATTTCACTTTTCATAATTTCTTCTAGTTTCATCCATGGTGTCACAAATGACAGAATTTTCTTCTTTTCTAAAGCTGAATAATGTTTCATTGTGGATATATACATTTTCTTTATCCATTCATCTGTTGATGAACACTTAAGTTCACTTAGATTGTTTTCATATCTTGGCTATTGTAAATAATGCTGCAATGAACATGTCTTTCTAGTCTCTCCCCCCCCCCACCTTTTTTTTTTTTTTATGTAAGAGACAGGGTCTTGCTATATTGCCCAGGCTGGTCTTGAACTTCTGAGGGATCCTCTCGCCTCAGCCTTCTGAGTAGCTAGGACTTCAGGCATGTGCCACCGTACCCATCTTTTTTTTCTTTCTTTTTTAATTTAGATTTTCCATAGGTTATTAGGGTACAGGTGGTATTTGGTTACATGAGTAAGTTCTTAAGTGGTGATATGTGAGATTTTGATGTACCCATCACCGAGCAGTATACACTGCACCCTATTTCTAGTCTTTTATCCCTGCTATAAACATGTATGTGCAAGTATCTTTTTCATATAATAACTTCTTTTTCTGTGGGTAGATACCTAGTAGTGGGATTTCTGGATCAAATGGTAGTTTTGCTTTTGGTTCTTTAAGGAATCTCCACACTGTTTTCCATAGTGGCTATACTATAGTTTATGTTCCCACGAGCAGTGTAGAAGTGTTCCCTGATCACCACATCCATGCCAATATCTATTGTTTTTTTTTTAATTTGTTGATTATGGCCATTCTTGCAGGAGTCAGGTGATATCAAATTGTGGTTTTGATTTGCATTTCCCTGACCATTAATGATGTTGAGCATTTTTTCGTATTTGTTGGCCATTTGTATGTCTTTTGAAAAGTGCCTATTCATGTCCTTAGCCCACTTTTTGATGGGATTGTTTGTTTTTTTCTTACTGATTTGTTTGAGTTCGTTGTAGATTCTGGATATTAGTCTTTCATCAGATGTGTAGATTGTGAAGATTTTTTCCAACTCTGTGAGTTGTCTGTTTACTCTGCTGACTGTTCCCTTTGCCATGCAAAAACTCTTTAGTTTAATTAGGTCCCAGCTATTTATCTTTATTTTTATTGCATTTGCTTTTGGGTTGTTGGTCATGAAACCCTTGCCTAAGCCAATGTCTAGAATGGTTTTTCCAATGTTATCTTTTAGAATTCTTATAGTCTTAGGTCTTAGATATAAGTCCTTAATCTATCTTGAGTTGATTTTTGTATAAGGTGAGAGATGAGGATCCAGTTTCACTCTCCTACATGTGGCTAGACAGTTATCCCAGTACCATTTGTTGAAAAGGGTGTCCTTTCCCCACTGTACGTTTTTGTTTGCTTTGTCAAAGATCAGTTGGCTGTACATATTTGAGTTTATTTCTGGGTTCTCTATTCTGTTCCATTGGTTTATGTGCGTGTTTGTATACCAGTACTGTGCTGTTTTGGTGACTATGACCTTATAATATAGTTTGAAATCAGGCAGAGTGCTTCCAGAGTTGTTCTTTTTGCGTAGTCTTTTTTTTTTTTTTTTTTTTGCTCAAAAAGTTTTACTCTTTATATAGTCTAATTTATTAATAATTTTCTTTATGGTTAGTGTTTTTTATGTTCTATTTTGAAAACTTTTCTCTATCCCAAGGATTCTGTTAAGTTCTGACTTTTTTTTTTTTTTTTTTTTTTGGCGATGGAGTCTTGCTTGGTCGCCCAGGCTGGAGTGCAGTGGCATGATCTCAGCTCACTGCAACCTCAGTCTCCTGGGTTCAAGAGATTCTCCTGCTTTAGCCTCCTGAGTAGCTGGGATTACAAGCACCTGCCGTGATACCTGGCTAATTTTTTGTAGTTTTGTTAGAGACGGGGTTTCACCATGTTGGCCAGGCTGGTCTCGAGCTCCTGATCTCAGGTGATCTGCCCACCTTGGCCTCCCAGAGTGCTGAGATTATGGATATGAGGCACCGTGCCCAGCCAAGTTCTGACATTTAATTTTGACTTTCATGTGCAGCTCTAAAATGCACTTGGAAATGATTTTGTTTTGGTATGGTACAAGGCTTTATTAATAGGGCTTTATTACCATTTTGCCATATGAGTCTTCGGTAGACATGGCACTATTTATTGCAAAGATCATCCTTTCTCTACTTTTCTGCATTGCCACTTTCATTAATCAAATGTCTGTGTATGCATGCGTCTCTTCCTGGTCTGTTTATCTATTGTACCACTCCCAACTGAATGAATTGTTTAAGCTTTATAATAAGTTCTAATATCTAGTAGACTAAGTCTGCCCATTTTGTTATTGTTAAAAGTTTTTTCTTATTATTGGTCTTTGTAGTTTCATATAATTTTTGAATTGGTTTGGTAAGATTTTTATTGGGATTTCATTGAATTGATATAAATGTGAGGAGATTTGATTATTTACATATTTGTTCTTCACATGAAGATTATATAATGAACATGACAGATCCCTTTATGTAATTTAGGTCTTTTTGTCATTTCTTTCAGTTATTATAGATAGTCATGTATAAGTCTTGCTTATTTTCATTATCTTTGTTTCTGAGTATTTGGTGTTCTTTGCTATTGTAAATGGTATCTTTGAATTTCTTAGTCTAAATATTTATGGATGTGTTGAAATATAGTTAAATTTTGAAATCTGACGTAGTATCCAGCGCATTTGCTAAGCTGTCTTATTGATTCCAATAATTTATCTGTAGATCTTGTATTTTTTTCCAAACACAGTCATGTTGTCTGCAAATAATAATTGTATTTCCTCTTTTAATCCTTATGCCTTCCTGTGTTGTTCTTATTACATGGGCTTAGGACCAGCAGCATAATAGTTAATGGGGTTGATGATGGCAGGCATTCCTATTCTTTTCTCTGTTTTTTTTTTTTTTTTCATTTTTGAGATGGAATTTCATTCTTGTCACCCAGGCTGGCGCACAGTGGTGCAATCTCGGCTCACTGCAACTTCCACCTCCCGGGTTCAAGTGATTCTTCTGTCTCAGCCTCCTGAGTAGCTGGGATTACAGGTGCCACCACCACGCCCAGCTAGTTTTTTTGTATTTTTAGTAGAGATGGGGTTTCACCATGTTGGCCAGGCTGGTTTCAAAGTCCTGATTTCAGGTGATCCGTCTACCTCAGCCTCACAGAGTGCTGGGATTACAGGTGTGAGCCACCATGCCCTGCCCTCTTTTTTTCTACTTTGAAGGGAAAACTTTCAACATTTCACCTTTCAGTACAATGCTGGCTATAGTTTTTTTTTTTTAATAGAGTTTTTTGATTGATTTATCACCCACTTATGATAAAATGAACAAATCTTAAGCATACAGTTAGAATTTTGAAACATGTATACACCTGTGTAATACCCCAAACAAGATGTAGATCAGTTTCCCACGTATCGTCTTCTAGTTATTTCCAATTCCTTTACCTCACCAGAGACAACAACTATTCTGATATATGTTACCATAGATAAGTTTTGCTCTTCTTAAACCTTATAGAAATGGGATTCTCTAGCATTTCCTTATAGAAATGGAATTCTCTTGGTTCTGGCTTCTTTCACTCAACATAAAGATTTTTTTAGAATCATCCATATTGTTTCACCTATCAGCAGTTTATTCTTTTTATTGGCCAGTAGTATTCCATTGTATAAATATTACAGTTTGCTTATCCATTTTGGTGAGCATTCAGATGAGACAGTTTTTAAAAATAGATACCGTTTATCAGATTAAGGCATCTCCTTTGTGTTATTGGACTAAACTCTACTTGGTTGTCATGTATTATCCTTTAATATATTGCTGGATTCCTTTTGCTAAAATTTTGTTTAGAATTTTCACATCAATGTTTAAATGAGGGATACATTTCCTTCCTTGCATTGTCCTTAGATTTTAGTATCAAAGTTTTACTGGCCTCTGGAAAATTTGCTGTGATATTGATGTGTGTTCTTCCTTAAAAGATTGAAAGAACTCACTAATGAAGCCATCAGAACTTGTAGTTTTCTTCATTAAAAATGTCTTAATTGTGTGTTCCCTTTGTTTAATAGTTACTATACCTATTCAGGTTTTCTGTTTCTTATTGTATCGGTTTTTTTTTGGTATGTGTTTTCCTTCATTTTGTTTTCTTCTTTTGTCCCTTATTATCCATCTGTTGGATTTTCTTTTCCTATCTTCAATATTTGTCACTTTCCTTTGAAGCCTATTTATTTCCTCAGGATTTTTAAAAATTTATCTCCTTTTACCTTTTCTTTCTCTTCAGGCATTATCTGTTCTGGTTTTTGCTGCTGTTGGTTACTGTGTTTTCTCTAATGAGTTTTCAGATTGGAAATGACTTTTTTAAGTCTGAATTTTTTTATGAGTTCATCACCTCATTTCTACATTTTTATAATTCTAATTTGTGTATTATTTCATGTCATGTATAATTTTCTTAATGTATTTTAACTAATTTGAAAGGAAGATTACAGTTTTTATTTTGTGTTGATGTTTGTATATCATACTTTCATTGTCTCTACGGACGTTAGTCTGAATCTTACTCTGATTTTTCTTGTAACTTCCTGTAGGATCTTACATTAACACTCATTTATCGCTCATTTAGATGTGAAATCAGTTTTCCTGAACATTTAGGAGGAGAAGTGGTTAGGTACTTGTTACACTTCACTGAACTATCTCTTGTGAAGTTTTCCCGTGGTGCTTAAAAGCGTGTAATTTGCTACCTAATCTTGCCTGGCTCTGTTCCCTTCTCCCACACTTACCTGAACTTTTTCTTGACTTCCATTCTATGGTTTTTATACTGTTCAATTTTTATTCTACTTTCAGAAGTTTTATTTCACTGTAGGTCCTCATCCTAGAAGAAAGCCCTATCTTTGGAAACTCAGTTTTAGAAACGATATGACAGTTCTGCAACCTTCTTAGGAGAATCTCACTCTGATTTTTGATGTTTTCATTGGGTATAGAAATCTAGCTTGGCATTTATTTTCTTTCAGGATCTTTAAAATATCATCTCGTAGCTTCTGGCTTACATTGTTTCTGCTGAAAAATTGTAAGTCTTATGGTTGTTCTTTACGTGATATTTTTTTTCTTGCTACTTTGAAGTTTTTCTTTTCATTTTTTATTTTTACCAGTTGCACTGTGATTTGTCTAGATGTTGATGCCTTTGCATTTGTCCTGCTTGAGGTTTAGAGTGTTTTTTGAATCTGGAATCTGATTTTTTTTGGTATTAATTTTGGGTATTTCTTACCATTACTTACTATTTCTTGTAAGCCAATTCTCTTTTTATTTTTTTTCTGGGACTCCAGTGACATGAAAGTTAGATCTAGTCACAGTAGTTCATATATAACTTACTCTCCCTTCTGTTTTTCAGTGTTATCTCTTTGGGCTTAATCTGGATATTTTTTAATGACCTATCTGTTCACTAGTTTTTTCCTTCAACTAATCTAATTTTCTGTTAAACCTGTCCAGAGTTATTAATTAGTTATTTTTTAGTTCTAAAATCTTAATTTATCATTTTTAATTTTATGCATAATTTTCAATCTTTTCAGACTTTCTTCCCCTCCCTGTCTTCTATCTTATCTCCCTCTCTCTCTCTCTTCCCCTGCTACCTTTCTTGCTTTCTCATATTGAGCAAAGTTATTTCAGTGTCTGTGTCTGAGGCCAGTATTATTTGAATCCCTTCTGGGTCTGAACCTCTGTTGTCACCTTACTTTTGTTCCTGTTTTCTTGGTTGTTTTTTATTGAGTCCCAATTGTATATTCAAAACTACAGATATATTTCAAGGCTTAGAGTAATACTATCCTCCTCCAGGGAGGATTTATATTAGTTTTGTTTTTTAAGGCTAGTCATGCTAGCAATTGTCTCATCTCCTTGTCCCATCCTTCTTTCCTTTCCAGTGAGGGATTTAGGTGATTTGAACATGGGCTTACTCTCTGATGATTCATCTATTTCCTTTTCACCCTTCTTATAAGGTATAATTATTTGGGATCCAGCCCAAAGTTTAAATCACTTACTGGGACCTCTTCTCTTTGGTGGTCCTTACAAAAAATTACAGTTATGTCCTCATCATCCTGTTGGGAATTTGAAACCTCTGATCATCTTTGAGCTTCCTAGTTGCCTCTTCAGTAATCAGCTCATATCCTTGGGAGAAACATGTTCTTAAAAGCTAGAATTTTTGCATGTATGTGCATGTGTGTGTGTGACAGGGTCTTATTCTTGTTGCCTAGGCTGGAGTGCAGTGGTGTGATCATGGCTGACTGCATCACTGCAGTCTCAACCTCCTGAGGTCAGGTCTTCCTCCTACCTCAGCCTCTTGAATAGTTAGGACTACAGGCGCATGCCACTCCACCCAGCTAATTTTCATATTTTTTTGTAGAGATGGGATGTTACCATGTTGCCCAGGTGGGTCTTGAACTCCTGGGCTCAGGCGATCTGCCCATCTTGGCCTCTCAAAATGCTGGGATTATAGGTGTGAGCCACTGTACCCGGCCTGAATTTTTTTGGGGGGACATTTATTATTCTGTGTAATTCTCTGTCTCTGTGTGTGTGTGTGTGTGTGTGTGTGTCTGTGTATACACATATATTTTCAGGGTGGAGTATAATACTTTGATGCCTTTGAAAAGTCTTTTTAATTTTATTTGTTCTATTGCTTAAAAATGTGAACAGTGTTATGATCTCTAGTTCACCTTTACTGGAAATGGGGGAATCCGGCAAGTCTTTTTAGGAAAGAGCCCTCTATTCAGGCAGTGGTCTATGTTTGTTATAATATCTCCTAAACATAACATTTATTCTGTGAGGAAAATAGTATTATCCCCATTTTTTTTTTTGTGAGGTAACTAATGCCCAAATCTGTTAATGAAATTATTCAAGGTCACAACGAAATCTTTTTCCTGAAGCACTAAATAATCTTATTCTAGTTCTTCTTTTCTTTCAGACTTACGACTTTAGGCTAACGAGTACCCTGACATTATAAGGCAGGTAAACAGGAAATATAAATGATAGAGAAAAGAGACCAAATAGGATGCATGTGATGTGGGTTTATATGTGTAATGTAGACTACAGAAAACCTATAATTAATTTTATGTGCATGAATAACTGCATATGAATCCTCCCACATAATTAATTGAGTTGTATTGCACTCTTTTTCAATGGAAAAATATTTTTTCAAGAATTTGTCATACATTACAAGCTTTGATTTTTTTTTTTTAAGGTCTCTACATACAGCTGTATACTTTTAAATCTACACTGTATAATTAATCATGAGTTTGTTGGAATTATAAAAGTTATTTTCCAGCTTTAGGTTTACATTATTATTTATTTCTAGTGTCATACTTTTTATTTCCTTATCTGTTTCTATAGTGCTTTGTACCATCATCAGTTTAAAAGAGGAATTTAAAAAATGCCTTTTGATAGGCTCCCACCTAAGAGAATCTAGTTGGTGTTTAATCCTCACACCTGATAAATGCTTGTCCCCAGGGCTGTGCAAAAGTTGCAGGTTTTGGGAACACGGCAGATGGGACAGAGTAGAGAACAGATACAATTAGATGAGAAGCCAAGGGAAGATGGTATCTTAAACCAAGTCTGAGGGACAAGGTGAAAAGGGGAGAGCTCATATTGAGAACCTCAGCCAAGAGAATCAAGGGTAGCATGGAATATGATGTGAGGAATGGTTTGATACAAGTATTTTGGAAGTAAGGTGGAGGAAAGGAAATGTGTATTACAGCAGTGGCTGGAGGAGCATGGAGGAGAACACGGTGTCTTATAGGAGTCTTTCTGGCCCAGGACATTAGGAAATAATTTTTATTTTTATAGAGATAGGGTCTCACTCTGTCATTGTGCTTTAGTGCAGTGGAGTGATCACAGTTCACTGCAACCTCCACCTTCCAGGCTCAAGCAATCCTCTGATCTTAGCCTACTGAGAAGCTGGGACTATGGGTGCAAACCATTGCATCTGGCTAATATTTGTATTTTTTGTAGAGATGGGGGGGTCTCACTATGTTGCCCAGGCTGTGGAAGTGATTTTTAGAGTCCATAGTTCATATCAAGGATCTTCTCTATTAGTTAACTTCCCTTAGGTTATGCCACCTTAAGAAATTAATGAAAAGGACCCCAGAAATCTCAGGGGGCTAAGAAAAACAAAAATTCATTATTTTCCTATAGTACATTTTGGTTATAGTTCTACGCTAGGGTCAGCTTTGACCTTCATTCAGGTATCCAAGCTTAAAGAGCAGCCCTCATCTGGGACATGGTTTTCTCATGGCAGAAGAAAAAGAAAAATGATAGAACCATGTGATAGCTCGTAAAGCTTTAGCTGCAAGTTGGCATAGGTCACTTGCATTCACATTTCTTTGGTCACTGCTTTCACAGAGAAGGGAACTCTTAAGTCACATGCCAACAGGCAAGGATATATAATTCTCTCCAGGAAAGAGGGGTGAAAAATTGGACAGTCAACCACATCTTCCTTCTAGATGAGACTTTACATGTGATAATATACAGTCTTACAGAATTAGATACAATTTACCATTTTATATTGGCTTTTAAGATACACATTTTCTCCCAGAGTTAAGGTCTGAAGTCATGATGCATCTTACAGTAGATGGGGTCTTATAATCACTGCAAGCCAGGCAGCTGTTGTGATGTCATTGTGTAGGCATCAGAGAACTTGGCTGCTAGTCCTGGTGGTAGGATTGGACATCTGACATTTTAGGATCATTTGAGAAAGGAATATGAGTCCTGATTTTCATCTGAAAATTTTCTATTTACACCCCCTAGTAAAATCTGCATCCATTCCAAAATGGGTGTCACCAGCTTGAAAAAAAAATCTCAGAGGCAATAGTGGTGCTTTTCTTCTTTCTTCTTCTTTTTTAAAGAAAAGCTGTGTCATCAGTGTTCCCAGTAGCACAGAGGATGATATTGTATAGAAAAATTCGGTTGGAGGGCTATGAGTTGAAAAGTGATTCAGAAGAGTGATCTATGATTGTAAAGAAGTTTTATGAGTACTTTTACTAATTGTGCTTATATTTTACTTTTTATGTATGTATAGTAGTAGTATATAAAACATCTAAAGAACTGTATCAGTAAATGTAAGTTAATTTTACATGTCAGGAAACCAGGGTACCAAACTTTAATTGCTCTCTCTTCTTTTGGCTTTGGTATTTCATGACTAATGGTGCATTTTGCTCTCTGTGACATTTAGACGCTGAATTATGGTAGCTTTCTTCTTGCACACTTAAAAAATGTTCATTATTTATTGGCTAAATGGAGCCAAGATTTCTTTCTTAGAAGTCTTTCTTATAGGGCATATTTTAACATGAACTTTGAACTAACTTGACTCATTCTAGCTTTAAATGAAAATTATAAGAGATAGGTAAAACTTATGTTCTTGAAATGAAATTGTATTCTATTGTTTGGTACCACATTGTGAAGTTAACCTTTTTCTCCAAAAGAGTAAACTTTTGGTAAGGAGATAGGTTTTATTTTATTTTCTAATCATTTAATCTTACACTAGAATAGATAGCTAAAGCTTTTTCTTTTCCAATAAAATGACAGTTTACAGTAGTACCTTACATGTAGACTGGGAGGTATGCTGGTATTATTAAAAAAATCAGATGAAATCTATAAGCACCACCTGGAAAAAAGCCGTTTGACATCTGTCTTTTCTTCATTTTTTGGCCTTCTCAGTTTTGAAGCTACCAATGTATTTTGAATTTAAATTAGACATATTGTTTTTAAAAAAGTTAACAGTATGTAGTCCATCGGTGATTTTCCAAATCAAAAATTGATCTACCAGCAAGTACCATACATAATTTATTCACATTGCATTCAGCAAACAACTACTGAGATATATTACATTAGAATTTACAAAGGTGAATAAAGCAACACTGCCCTGCCTTCAGAGAACTTTCAATCTATTGTTGGCAAGTGATTGCGAGTTAAAGGTCTTGTTATCCTCCCTCTGGGTTTGAGTGGTACTGTGGTCTAGCATTTAAGAGCATGAATTTTGGAGTGTGTCTAGATCTGAGATTAAGTCCTGGTTCTGCTCCTTTGTCAGATTCTTCCTACTTTATCTCTCTGAGCCTCAGTTTCTTCAGTAGGGTTACTGTGAATACCTAGCACATTGTAGATGTTCAGTAAATGTTAGCTGATGCTGTACTGCATTCATCATTGTCACCATCATAATTCTCATCTTCATTTCAGTGTTGTGAGAGAACTTTGATTTTCATTTCAAATAGACCTGACCAGATTTCAGTTTTGATGTTTATTAGGTGCACGATACCACAGTGTCCACTCAATGGCTCTTCTTGACGTTCTTCTCATAGACATCTCAAATTGAACTTAGGATCGTTTTCCCAATTTTGCTTATTCTACAGAATTCCCCTCTTAGAATTTCTTGTTCCAGAAACCTGGAAATTATTCTCTTCTTCCTCCCTCTTTCTTGGTGCTCTTCTGTCTTACGTACTCACTCACCTTTCCCATTTAGTTCTGCCATGTTATCTTCAGTAGGCTAACTTCCTTCAGCTCCCCGGCCATCACTTGCATTAAGTTCTGCACCATTTCCCACTCAGACTACTGTGGCCACCTAACTAATCTTATATTTCATGTTGCCTAATTCCAGTCCATTCTCCACAGAACAGCTAGAGTTACCTTTGGAAGACACATGGGATCTTTTCCCTACCTCCCACTCTTTTTTACTTAAAATTTCTCAGAGGCTTTCTTTTATACCTGAATTAAGTCCTCAGTCCTTAGCTTGCCCCATGAGACCCCATGTGACTTGGCCTGATTTTTTACCCCTGGCTCCCTTGTGCTCGGTGATCGGCATATTGGTCTTCTGTTCTTTCTTCTTTTGACTCACATTCCTTCCTGCCTCAAGTCTGCCTGTAGTTGGTGCTTTTCCATCTGCCCAGACCACTTTCCTTTTCCCTGCTTTTGCCTGCCCAATTCCTTTGCATCCATCCAGGTCTACTCATGGGATAATTCCTGGGAAAGCCTTTTAATTCTTCTCAAAGTTGAGTCTCTTTATTATGTATTTTTTATAAAGCATGCTGTGCTTTTTCTGTTTTTGCATTTACCTTTCATTTAAATGTTTTCCTTCCATACACTCTAGTTTTTTGAGGATATAGACTGTTTTATTCTCTGCTGAGTTGTTCCCAGAGTTTAGCACAGTACCTAACACATACTAAGTACTCAGTATTTGCTGAAAGGATGAATACATAAATGAGCATTACTTGCCTCAAAGGGTTGATGTGAGAATTAAATTAGGACACAAAAGGTGTCTTACTATATATTATATAGCACATAGTTGGTTTGTAATACTCTTTTCTTCTCTTTTCTCTCCTGCCTTCCATATCCTAAGCATTATGAAAGGCCCACGAGTAGTTGCCGAACAATAGGTTGTGACCTGCTGGTGGGTAATAAAATCAGTTTAGTGGTTCTTGAAGTGAATTTTAAAAAATAAAATGTAATAAAATAGCAATTATCAGAAAAAATAACATATAGTAAAGACATATATAGTTTTCTGAAACTTTCTGTGTGCAAATATGTTTATGTAGTAGGTGTCATGTATATCTTAATGTGGGCAATGGATAAGAAAGTTTGAAAGCTACCATTGTAACAAATAGCTCAGTGTCATGTAGCCTTTAGGCAATCCTGTGTTTGAGTTAGCCTGGCTAAATGAGGATCTATCCCAGTTTTAAAGAAATGTAATTCCACCTTTGCTGACTTAGTAAAAGGTTCACGGTCCTAGAATCCTCCTTAGTCATGAATGCCATCTACAAAAGCTTCTGTGATTATTAATTTCCCCCCTTCTATAGAGGCTCTATCTATTTCTAACCTGTATATTTTCAAAGTAATTTTTACTCCTATGTGTTGTATACCATGGCCTTTTCCACTATGTCAAAAAGGTATATTCAATATTGTTAATATTTAGTATTGGGACACCTATCTCGTATAAAGTATATATTGATGGTAATAACATTATATTGTGTTTGTCATAATGAATTTCTCTAATAGCTCAAATTATTACTCTTATTAAATTTTATTGCTTTAGTGACTTTATAAGCTTTAGTATTATCAGTCTGATAGAAAGCCAGTGCTGTACAGATATATAAAAACTCAGATTACACATAGGGACATGGAAAGCAAGACCCAGACAAAAGGAAGCCAAAGCATGTAAGGATTAAGACAATCGTAGTTACGATTGTGGTATCGTGGTAAGTGATTTCATTTTTCAGTGAATTCTTTACATCAGGTTGGTAAACATTTGTGGTACTGAACTATGATTTTATTCTTTAAGGCCAGTGGTCAGTTCAAAACCTTTGATGCTGTTGACTTTCTCAGCATTAATCATTGTTTTATACACCAGTCTCCAAGGATGCATAAATTATGATAATGGCGACAAGGGGACGGCTGGAGCCGGGTGGTTGCTGCTGCATTATTGTGTCCGCAGGGATGGTATTTGTGTGCTTGTCCTCTGCATATTGTTGGACTGAGGAACTAGATCCTGCCCTCCACAAAGCTGGAGACAACAATGCATTATATGCAGCATCAGAAAGCAGTCCTGTTAAGTGGTCTGTTTGAAACTGTTAGAGTTGATGGAGTAACATTATTCTGGGCCCTTGTGAATTCTCATGAAAGTTTAGGTCGTCTCCTTTCTTACAGTTAATCTATTTTCTAGACATTAGTGGCAAATGTTCAAATAATACAAATTGTTGCCTCTAATCCACCATAAGGAAAGATTGTGGTCAAGTCACCTAATTCATTTTTCACATTTTCTTATAACTGGTTTCTGTTAGCCATGACAGACTAGTAAGCTAGATGCTGTTGTATTCTTAGAACAGAAGCTACACAATGGTTTCTTGTTTATTCTTTACATATATTTTTTTTTCATTTTGAAAATGACATTTATTTTGGAAAATCTAGAAAATAAAAAAATGTAAGATACATATAATTTTCCAACACTCAAATATTTCCTGTTACTTTATTATGCATATTTCAGTCTATTGTCTATTTATATGTAAGAGAATGCTGCGTATTTTTTTCTGATGAATTTGAGATGAAGTGAAGATTTTTAGGGAAAATACACATTAGTCAAGTTAACTCAGAAAGAGAATTAAAAACATTTACCTGGAACAATATTCATAGAAGAATTTGATCAATTTGTCAAAACAGTATTCCTAAAAAGTTGCCAGTTCCAGATGGTTTAGCTTGTCAGTATTCACATCTTTGCAGATAATGCCTGTGCTATTCAAACTGTTCTAAAATATTTTTTTCAATGATATGCTTCTTCATTTTACTAAGTTGTAAACCAAATATGAAAATGTTAAAGCAAGAGGTAAGACAAAAAAGAAAGTGCAGGCCAGTCTTAATTATGACAAGGGAACTGACATGGAGAAGCAGTGACCATGCTATTGCTCCAGTGATTTTTTTGAAGTTCCACAAGAAAATCAATTTCATGTGTCTTGAATATATGAACAATTGCTACTATATTATTTGCTATGGATAAAAATGACATAAATTAAAACTTTAATCCTACAAAAGATCACATGTAAGATATGGAAAATAACGATAAAAATTTTTAAATTTTAGTTATAACTAAAAAGAAAAAAGCACCCCAAAACTCAGTGACTTAACACAACAATGATTTATTATCTCTCATGCTTCTGTGGATTGGTTGTGCTACCTTGAGTGGTTCTGCTCACCCAAGCTTACATCCAATTACATTACATTCTGAGATGTAAGCTGAGGTCAGTCATTCAGCAGGGAGCCTGCACATCCATAATGGATTTAACTCACACATCTCATACTTCACCTGGGTGGTGGGAACAGTAGGACTCTGGTCTGGGCCTTTTGTTGTCCATGTGGCCTTTCTCCATCAGAAGTCCAGCCTGAGACACACAGCAGCCAGACCCTAAAAGGATGACAGGTGAAGCTACCAAGTCTCTAAAGGCCAGTGCCCCAAAATGACTTGGAATAATTCCTGCTGTATTTTATGGTTCAAAGCAAGTCATGAAGTCAGCCTCCTTGAAGGAGATTGGAAACAGACTCCATGCATGGCTTGATGGGAGAATTGACATGTGACATAGGAATGGGACTAATGTTGATGATATTTTTGAAGGCAATCTATCATACTAGCTTACACAGAACATTACTAAGCCTAAAGCCCTCTATGTGCCCCTTTCTACCCTCCTTTTCTCCCTCATTTTTATCCCTAGATCATCCCTGTTCCCTCTCAATATGTTTTTCCTCCCAATATTGTTTCATCATTTTTTTCCTTTCCATTACCTTTTTACCATATATATAGGTATCTCTAAATAATGTCATTTATTTATACATAACTGATATGAATTTATTTCTCAAAATTTCAAGTTTCAATTTAGAATAATTACATATTTGAAGATTATTGATAAAATTCAGTAAAGTAAAAGAGAAAAATTAAAATATCTTCCAATCCAAGCTGGACACAGTGGCTCATACCTGTAATCCCAGCACTCTAGGATCTGAGGCGGCCTGATCACCTGAGGCCAGGAGTTTTAGACCAGCCTGGTCAATATGATGAAACCGTATCTCTACTGAAAATACAAAAATTAGCCAGGCATGGTGGCACACACCTGTAGTCCTAGCTACTTGGGAGGCCAAAGCAGGAGAATCGCTTGAACCTAGGAGGCGGAGGTTTCAGTGAGCTGAGGTCGTGCCACTGAACTCCAGCCTGGGCAACAGAAAGAGACCCTGTCTCAAAAATAAATAAAATGTCTTCTAATCCAAATCTTTAAGATATAATCATTGGTAATATTCTGGGATATGTTAATACCCATGCACCCACCCCAAATTCATATCGTATATCTGTTCTCTGAATCTCTTTAAGTGGCAAGGGCTATCACATTATCTGGATCTACAGTATTCAGTTTCTGAATTTTGGATTATACATAGCAAGAATTCAGATTTGTGAGGGATTCAGCCAAACATTTATCTGACTCTGTTAGGATGGTGAGAGTTTGGATAGTGAAGAATAACTTTGTGTGTGCGCATGTGTTTGTATGGCATGTAATGTTAAGAAAAGGAGGTAGAGTATTATATAGTAACATTCCTTTTAAAAATTTAGAATGGAAAACGGTCTCGGTAGATTGCTATTAAATACTCTGCAATATTCCAGAACTTTACTCTGCATGATAATCACCTGAAGAGCTTGTTGAAGCCCAGCTTCCTGGACCCCATGCCCAGAGTTGGATTAAGTAGATCTGGTGTGGGCCTAAGAATTTGTATTTTTAATGTCTGTAGGTGATGTTGACTTGCTGGCCAAGGGACCATGCTTCGAGAATTTCTGTTCTATGATATGACCTTATTGTGGTTTATCACATAAATATGTCATAATTCATTTAACCAGTCCCTTGTAAGACACTGAGTAGTCTAAATAGTTACATTATTACAGGTTGAACATCCCTAATCTAAAAATTTGAAATCCAAATACTGCAGAAACTGAAATCTTATGGTGCTGACATGATGCCACAAGTGAACAATTCCACACATAAGTACTTAACACAAACTTTATTTCCTGTACAAAGTTACTAAAAATATATGAAATTACCTTTAGGCTATGTGTGTAAGGTATATATGAAACATAAATGAATTTCATGTTTAGACTTGGATACCATTCCAAGATCGCATTATATATATGCAAATATTCCAAAATCCAAAAAATATCTGCAATCTGAATCACTTCTGATCTCAGGCATTTCGGATAAGGGATACTCAACCTGTATTAACATACTAAAATGACCAATAAGTTGTGCACATTTGTTTTCATTTTCTTATAGTATATTTCTTTTTCTTTTTCTTTTTTTTTTGAGATGGAGTCTTGCTCTGTTGCCCAGGCTGGAGTGCAGTGGTGTGATCTAGGCTCACTGCAACCTCTGCCTCCCTGGTTCAAGCAATTCTTCTGCCTCAGCCTCCCAAGTAACTGGGATTACAGGTGCACGCCGCCAGGCCCAGCTAATTTTTTTTGTATTTTAGTAGAGATGGGGTTTCACTGTGTTGCTCAGGCTGGTCTTGAACTCCTGAGCTCAGGCAATCCACCCACCTTGGCCTCCCAAAGTGCTAGGATTACAGGCATGAGCCACCATGCCTGGCTGTTACAGTGTATTTCTAGAAGTTGAGTTATGTGGTCAAAGGGTTGGTACACATTTTTAAGACGTTTATAATGTAATACCTAGGGTTGTATCCTTTATATTCTGACTGGGAAAACATGAGAAATTTAAGTTAACATTCTGAAGTCTCTGAGGGAAGTTCAAAAGGGGACTCCCAAAATAATTTAACATTGAAATATGTGCATTGGCTCATTAAGATTATTATTTTGTGAGGGCAATGCTCATTTGCATGTAAAAATTCTAATATATTAAAAATTTGGTTGCCTTATATTACAGTTATGCCTTGCACATGGATGATTAACATTTTAAGTGTTCAGATAAAAGTGTCTATTTTTCCTTAAAGCTCCAACATATGGACCAACACTTTTATTATTTATAACTTTCTACAGTAAATCCCACTGCAATTTTACATTGCCTATTGTAATTTGGTATAAAGATGAATCATTTTTCATAGGGCTCAAAGCATTTCTAGGGAAAATAATAATCTCTGATCTTGAGGGACAAAGATTGTGTACAAATCTTGTCCCTTTTCACTTATTTTTTGACCTTGTACATCATCCAGGGTTTAAACCTTAAATTTACCATCTTTGAAATGATAATAATAACCTGAGGTTGTTATAGAGAGGTTGGGTATTACTGGAACAGAGTACTAGTTCCTTTTTTGGAGCCCATGGAATTCTGCTAGGAAGTGACCTGATCCCTCTGGCCTTGAGGAAGGACTGCAGATATGAGACTAGGTAGCTGTCTACCGGTCTTTACCTTCTGGTGGCAACATTTTTGCCCCTTAGAAGGTATAGGGATGGAGTTACCCTGGGACTGACAGGTACTTACGTCAGCATTTACGGTGCCTCTCTATTGATCTCTGTACCTACTATGTTCCTTTAACCCTTTCAATGGAGTTTTTGGAGGACTTTATGAATTCTAAAGCATGTGAAAGAGTTTGGACAGTTGAACAGTTTTGTGAATTCAACATAATGTGCCATTTGGTCCTATTCAAGGCACTATTGAAATGACTTACACAGTGGCCCTCAAGGGTGGTGTGAGAGAGCCAGATAATTATTTTTCCAAATTGTGTTCTGATGTATGTTAATGAACTCACAGATTTGTGTTGTTTCAAACATTCCCAGTTTAAGAAAGGATCATATTATGTAAAGTTTGTAAAATACTATTTGGAAGTTTATTTATAAACTTCCCTTAGAACTTCATCCATAGCATTTAACTTTTCTGGCTAGACCATGAATCCTGTATCACGCGTTTTATTGTAGGGAGAGCTTTATGCAGATGAAAGTTTGAACTTTGGAATCATACAAAACTGAGACTAAATCTTGGCTCTGACACTTAATAGATGTGTGACCTTGGAAAAATCAGTGAACTTGTAAGATTTGGTTTCATCTGGGCACAATGGCTCATACCTGTAACCCCACGACTTTGGGAGGCCAAGACCAGATCATTGAACCCAGGAGTTTGAGACCAGCATGACAAACATGGCAAAACCCCATCTCTACAAAAAAATAGAAAAATTAGGCGTATTGGCACAAGCCTTTGGTCCCAGCTACTCAGGAGTGTGAAGTGGGAGGGCCGCTTGAGCCCAGGAGGTCAAGGCTGCAGTGAGCCAGGATTGTGTCACTGCACTCCAACTTGGGTGACAGAGTGAAACCATCTGAAAAAAAATGTGCAGTCACTTTGGGGGCCGAGTGCCAAATAGGTTCTTGATAATTGTTTTTTCCTTTTTTGCTTACCCTCTTTGAACATGTAGCTGTAAGTTTTTTGTTCTTATTGAGTTATTACAGCGGTTGGGTTGTGTTTTGTACAGACTTTTAGATTGTCCTGAAATAATAAATTACGGTTATATTTTAGCCTCCTCATGTTGTAGAATGTTATATAATAAAGGAGAATATGGTCAGTTTGGACAGTTACATAGATCATAATGTGTATCTTTAGGAATTTTCTTAGAAAATGTGATTTTAATACACTAAAATTGTTTAGTTTTAAGTAATAAATCAAATATTAGCATTTTTACCCCTTCCTCTCCCAGCTATTAGAACTTAACTTATTGAGAATATCATTTTTAACAGCATTTCTTTGCAAATGTTATATTGCAAGTGCTATATAATTATCTTCCAGACTGCAAATTTTTTGAGGGGCGCTTATTAGAAGTCATTTCTGGTCTGTAGCACAGCGGTTGTTTGCAATGACTGACTTTCTGATCCTTTTTGAGTTGAATTTGTGTAGTATGTTAAAGTTGTTTGTAGTCATGTGAATTTATTGAGACAGTTACATGGTCAAATGTATATGTTGTGGAGAGATGTCAGACTTTACACACTTGCTGATTATCTAGTTAGGAATACTGTGTCTGCTGGTCAGTGGTTCCTGCTGATTTAAAAACAAAAGGTGCATCTGTAGACAGTGCTTAGATTGTATAAATTCAGTTGCATTAGCATCTGACGCTGCAGGAGAGCAAATTATATCTTGAACAAATAATTGTAAAGAATACAGCTGTTTGTGATATCTTTATTATGAAGGTACCGTTTTATTTCCACCCACAGTTTGAGTAAGATTTAATTTCCCACCTAACCACATCGCTTTTTTTCTAATGGGATTTTGTCTTTGTAGGTTGAATTGTTTTTAGTTTTATATTTTAATGAAGAAGATTGTCAGCATTAAGAATTCCTTTAATTTCATTTGCTTTCAGGAAACATTAGAATTATTGTTAAACTCTCAAAACTATCATTCAATGAACAACACCGAATTGATCAGTTCTAAAAACCTTTTATTAGTATTGATGCTATTCCAGTGATTGCATCTTTAGCTTTCCTTGTTTAAGTATTTTTTAGGTATCATCATTTGGACACAGGAAGCTAGAGTGTATTTTTCTGTTAATAAAGAAGTGGTTGTTCTCTAATTTGATTGTTTGGATTGTGTGAATTGGAGAGTAATGTTTTTTTAGCATGACACTTTGAGAACTGCTACTTGGTTGGGATACTTTTGTTCCAAGGTCTCTTTGAGTCAGTTCCTATTAAAAGTGAAATGTGACAACCTATATAACAATGAGAATATTTGAACAATACAATACTTGTATTATTATTGTGTGGCTTTGAGGAAAACCTCATACTGTGTCTAATTGAATTTATTATGCTTAATGAATTTTTTGAACTAAAGAGTACCTTTTTTGTTTACTTGACCATTGAGTTTATGTTTTAAAGTATATATAAAGTATGCTATAAAATATATAAAATGCTGAAAATTTGCAGCCTGAAAGATAAATTATACAGCAGTTGCCATGTAACATTTGCAAAGAAATGCTGTTAAAATGATATTCTCAATAAGTTAGGTTCTAATAGATGGCTGGATGAGGAAGGGGTAAAAATATTAAATTAACATTTGCTTTTATTAAGGGTTCCTTTGAATTTTTATAATAGAATTGATCACAATGAATTTATTTGGTAAATTATTAATATCCATGTTACATACCTCCTTAAGAATACCTGATAGTCTCATAGTCAAAAACATATTATTAACTTAAAGTGGTGTTCTTTTTCAAGAGAACAAAGAATTCAGATTTAGCTGCTCGATATGAGTTACATTATGTAAATTATGTAAAAATCTGTAAGTAGTTATACAGGATTTATGTCAGTGAAATGATTTTTGTTAGTTTATGGAAAAATATCACAATCAAATTTAGTGATGATTGCAGTAGTTTCAGGTATTTCTCTTCTTAATGCTGGAACTATTGAGATAAGCATTTTCCTAAGTGGCCTTTTTCTAAATCTAAGCTTTGGAAAGAAGTGGAAAACTGGTGTGAGATTGTGAATTTTGAGGGCTAGGTAAAAAAGGTTTGTTCATGTGTCCCCATGAAACGCTCTTAAAACTTGGTATCTTATGAGTATTAAAAAACCTGGTAGACATGTCTATTTTCTTTTGCGTAATATTTTTTTACTTATTAGACAGTCCATTATCTGTTTAGATTCATTGTGCTTTTCTGTTGGATAATGGTGAATTCGGGTCTTTTTTTTGGGTCTAAGTAAAATTGACCCAGTATATTCTGTCCTACCAAATATCACTAGCTATGACTTGTCATATTTAAATATTAAATAGTACACCTTTTACCTAAACTTTTTTTTTTTTTTAATTATAGAAGGGCTTTGCCAGCTGCCCTTAGGAGTTAGGAATAAACTAGGCAGGAATATCACTAGGCAGTTCCTCTATTTGAGAGAAAATTGGTTGTTCATTTGAAAAAAAAAAAAAAGTCCTCATAGCCTTGATAAAAATAAATTATAGCTGGATTAAAGACCTACTTTAAAAAACAAGTTCATAGAAAATGTGAAAATATTTTTAGAAGTCTTAGGTAGGAAAGAATTTCTTGAATAAGATATAAAAAAGCACAAGCAAAGCTGGACACAGTGGCTCATGCTTGTAATCCCCCATATTGGGAGGCTGAGACAAGAAGATTGCTTGAGCCCAGGTGTTCAAGACCAGCCTGGACAACATAGTGAGACCCCTGTCTCTACAGAAAACCCAAAAATTAGCTGAGACCACAGGTGCATGTGGTGGTGTGTGCCTGTGGTCCCAGCTACTGGGGAGGCTAAGGTGGGAGGATCCCTTGAGTCTGGAGGTCAAGGCTACAGTGAACCATGATCGTGCCACTGCCCGCCAGCCTGGGTAACAGATTGAGACCCTTTCCAAAAAAACACAAATATCACAAACCGTGATGAAAAAGACTTGACTCTTGAGTCCACTAAAATTTAAAACTTTGGTATGGCAAAACTATTAACAAAATAAAAAGACAATTATTAGTTTGAAAATTTTTGCAAGGCTTAGGATCCAGAATACATAAGGAACTTGAAAGAAAGAAATTTTTTACATAGGCAAAAAATATTAGATGAAATTATGAAATAATAAATCCAAATGGTTAAAAGCCGTATAAAAAGATTATATCACTAAAATGAAGGAAATATAAATTAAAATCATGAGATACTATTTTATACATGAGAGTGGCAGAAAATATCAAAAGTTGACTAGTACCAGTATCGATAAGAATGTGGAAGAGCAAAAACTCTTATGTGCTTTGATAATATCTAGTGAAGGTGCTCACATCCTAGGAACTGCCTGTTCCATTCACTGTATATTACAGTGAAATTCTCATTTGTGTACAAAGTGACATAATCAAGAATGTTCGTAGCATTTTTTTTTTTTTGAGATGGAGTCTCGCTCTGTCACCAGGCTAGAATGCTGTGGTATGATCGTGGCTCACTGCAACCTCCGCCTCCTGGGTTCAAACGATTGTCCTGCCTCAGCCTCCCGAGTAGCTGGGACTACAGGTGCACGCCACCACGCCCAGCCAATTTTTGTATTTTTTAATAGAGACAGGGTTTCACCATGTTGGCCAGGATGGTCTCGATCTCTTGACCTTGTGATCTGCCCACCTCAGCCTCCCAGAGTGCTGGGATTACAGGTGTGAGCCACCATGCCCGGCTAAATCTTTTTTTTTTTTTGTAACTGAAAAATCCTGAAAACCTAAACGATCATCAGTAGGGAAAAAAATGGATAAATTATGACTTGTTAATATAGAGTAAAGAATTACCTAGCTGAATAGAAGAATTGTATAGCAATTAAAAGGAATGGATCCAATCTACTTGAAACAACACAAGTAATTCTCAAAAACATAGTTGTCAATTGGAAAAACAGGCTAAAAATACTATCTGCAAAATATCAGATATATAAATGTTAAAAATACAAAACAACTCTATTTTATCATGGGTGCATTTGTATATATTAAAAGTACAGCAGTATGGTTGGAAAGACTGCACACCAACCTTAAAAAATGGTTACTTCTAAAAAGGGAAGGAGGAGGAAAATGGGATAAGGGGTGGAAAGTGGTGCTGTAGCTATACAATATAGCGTTGATGTGTAGCAGACTAGACCATTCTAAGCTTGTTCAGTACACCCTATGATATTCACACAATGACAACATTGCCTAATGATGCATTTCTCAGGGTGCATCCTCATTGTTTAGTGACACATGACTGTATTTCAGAGGTCTAATTAAAAATTATTAAAAAGGACAGCTTTCCATGTCATTTATAGTTCTAAATCACTTTATTTTAAAAAATATATTGATGGATGTTTGGCAAAGTGGGAGATCAAGCTTACATGTGTGAAACTCCTACCCAGCCAAGATCATTTGTTGCATCCCAGAAGGCTATCTTGTTCTCCCTCCTAGTCAGTATCCTATCCCCCTCCTCCTGTCTCCAGAGAGGTTACGACTGTTTTGATTGTTATCACCATATATTAGTTTTAGTTGTTCTTGAACTTCATCTTTGTAGAAGACCATGACCTTCCTGAGTTCTGTGGATGCTTTCTTAGAAGTAAAAGTGGTGGATTACAAGGCATGGAAATTTAAAATTCATTCTATTTGTGCTTCAGAAAATTGTACCAAGTTACTTTACATCCAACCATACTCTTTTTTTTTTTTTT
>PVKP010035069.1:0-23649 GCA_004027715.1 Plecturocebus donacophilus | reverse complement strand
AAAAAATCTGGAGACAACAGATGCTGGAGAGGATGTGGAGAAATAGGAACGCTTTTTACACTGTTGGGAGTGTAAATTAGTTCAACCATTGTGGAAGACAGTGTGGCAATTCCTTAAGGATATAGAAATTCCATTTGACCCAGCAATCTCATTATTGGGTATATACCCAAAGGGCTATAAATCGTTGTTATAAAGACATATGCACATGTATGTTCATTGTGGCACTGTTTACAATAGCAAAGACCTGAAACGAACCCAAATGCCCATCAATGATAAACTGGACAAAGAAAATGTGGCACATATACACCATGAAATACTATGCAGCTATAAAAAAATGATGAGTTTGTGTCCTTTGTAGGGACATGGATGAATCTGGAAACCATCATTCTGAGCAAACTGACACAAGAACAGAAAATCAAACACAGCATGTTCTCACTCATAGGTGAGTGTTGAACAATGAGAACACGTGGACACAGAGAGGGAGGCATCACACACTGGGATCCATTGTTGGGGGGCTAGGAGAGGGATAGTGGGAGGGAGGGTGGGGAGTGTAACATGGAGAGAAATGTCAGGTATAGATGATGGGAGGATGGAGGCAGCAAACCACCTTGCCATGAATGTACCTATGCAACAATCTTGCATGATCTGCACATGTACCCCAGTATCTAAAATACAATTTAAAAAAAACTTCTATGGCTGTAAACAACTTTTCATATGTGAAAGAGCAACTAACTCCTTCCATTTCTTGAGATTTTTTTCCTAATTGTTGACTTAATAATTTTTCTCCTTCAAAAGGGCAGAAATCCTAACTTCATCAAGAACTTTTACTCATTTTTGACATAGTTTCTGGTACACATACCAATCTAAAAAGTATGTAATGGCTTCATTATAAATTTATGCTCATGAATCTTAAAGATACCCTAGAAATCACACCATGCCTCACTTGCCAGTTCTCCAGGAAACCCTCTCCAAGCCTTCTTCACTTCCTTCTATCCTTGTACCCCAGTGTAATGGAAAAAAAGAAAAGCCATCAGTGAGCTGTCATGTAACCTGTCTATGTCTGTTCCTGTCCTACTTTTGTTTCTTCTGACCTAAAAATAATCCCCTCTTCTGTGCTTTGGGCCTTATTCTCTGCCATTTCTTAGATTCCTAATACTAAAATAATCCTTTCTTACTCTCACAGATTTTATTAATGCCCACTCTACTTCATTTATATCTACCTGGTTTCCACAGTCATTAAAGTTTATGATGCTTGCCTTATGTTATAATAATAGTGTGATATATTTCTTTGCATACTTTTTACACTTATGTAATATACATATATTTAACAGAAAGCTCTTCAGATTGTGTTTTACAAAATAAAAGGGACTACAGATTAAAATATTTTTATCCATTCAGCTGTTGATGAACACTTATGTTGCTTTCAAATCTTGCCTATTGGGAATACCGTTGCAATCCACATGGAAGTGCCAATATCTCTTCAATATACTTACTTCCTTTCTTTGGGATATATATCTAGTAGCAGCATTGCTGAATCATATGATAGCTCTGTTTTTAGCTTTTTGAGGAACCTCCAAACTGTTCTCATAGTGGTTATGCTAATTTATATTACCACCAGCAGTGTCTGAGGGTTCCCCTTTCTCTTCATCCTTGCCAGTATTTGTTATTGCCTATCTTTTTGATATAAGCCATTTAACTGGGGTGAGACGATATTTCATTGCAGTTTTGATGTGCAGTTTTCTGATGAAGGATGATAAGCACTTTTTTTACATACATACTGGTGGCACTTTGCATGTCTTCTTTTGTGAAATGTGTATTCAGAACTTTTGCCCATTTTTAAATCATATTATTGGTTTTTTTCCTATAAAGTTGTTTGAGCTCCTTGTATATTCTAGTTATTAATCCTTTATCAGATGGGTAGTTTGCAAATAATTCTCCAATTCTGTGGGTTGTCCCTTCACTTTATTGATTGTTTCCTTTGCCGTGCAAGAACATTTTAACTTGATGTGATTCCATTTGCCCATTTTTGCATGAGTTGCCTGGGCTTGTAGGGTATTGCCCAGTGTTTGTTTTGGGTTTTTTTTTTTTTAGTATTTCATAGTTTCTGATCTCAGACTTAAATCCTTAACCCATTTTGATTTCACTTTTGTGTCTGGCAAGAGATGGGTGTTTAGTTTCATTCTTCTACCTATGGATGCCCAATTTTCCCTGCATCACTTATTGAAGAGACTGTCCTTTCCCCTCTGTATATTCTTGGCCCATTTATCAAAAATGAGTTCACTATGGATGTATGGAATTATTTCTACGTTCTTTATTCTCTTCCATTGGTCTATGTATCTGCTCTCTGCTTATTTTTCAGTACCATGCTGTTTTGGTTACTGTAGCTCTGTAGTATAATTTGAAGTCAGGTAATATAATTCCCCCAGTTTTGTGTTGTTCTGCTTTGTTTCGGCCTTGGCTATTCTGAGTCTTCTGTGGTTCTATCTAAATTTTAGAATTTTTTTCCAAACTTTAACAAAAGATTTTATTTCTTGTTTTCTACGAATTAAAATCCACAAAATAGCAACCCACTACAAGAAGAGTTCTATAACAAAACATTTTCATTCATTGTCTCATCTTTTCACATGGTGTACTGTATCATGTACACATCATCAGAAAGCAGACTGATAATTGCAAATTCTGTGTGAAAGGCACATGGTACTAGTATTGCTCACACCTGCTACACCTCCTTGCAAGCCAAGAGAAGCCTATTCTGCAGTCTCTCCATTTTGATAGAAACTTATCACAAAATTTTTATAGCAAAATATTTAAAGGTCTCTTCCTCTGCTCTTCACTTCAGTTATCTACTAGAAGCGTACAGAATTAAAAAGTCTTTTCCCCCTAGCTGTGATCAAAACACAGAATATTAAAGAGCATCTAAGTTCCTGGGTTTTATACTTGGATATTTACAGAGGAAGTTTTACTATAAGTTCCTGAGTTTTATTCTTGGCTATTTACAGAGGAAGTTTAACCTCAAGTTCTACCGTTCTTCAAAATGGGTGACAGAAGAGAAGATGTGATAGGGACAGTTAAAAAAAAACTGATAGTCATTCTCTGATGGAGTGAAGCAAGCTTTCTCAACCATCAACAAATATGACCTCATTGGTCACAAGCCCTGCAGAGATCCAACAAGATTTGAGTTTTAAATACAGAACCAGGAGAGAATGCTGATGTATGAACATGATTGAGTGCTGCTGAATGCAGAGATTTAAGAATCCCAAGAAACTTAAGTGTCATTTTGTTGTTGTTGTTTTTGAGACAGAGTCTCACTCTGTCACCAGGCACCAGGCTGGAGTGCAGTGGTGTGATCTCGACTCACTGCAACCTCCGCCTCCCAGGTTCAAGCACTTCTCCTGACTCAGCCTCCTGAGTAGCTGGGACTACAGGTAAGCACCACCACGCCCAGCTAATTTTTGTATTTTAGTGGAGATGGGGTTTCACTATGTTGGCCAGGATGGTCTCAATCTCTTGACCTCATGATCCGCCCACCTTGGCCTCCCAAAATGCTGAAATTATAGGCGTGAGCCACCGCGCCCAGCTATAGTGCCATTTTCATTTAATAAGCCAGTAGTATAGCAACCTAAAAACCTTGGCTGTGATGACACCAGGATATTTTATGGAATTGCTGCAGAAAAACATGACTGGCAGCTGACATCTGGCTCACAGCACCAACTTCTCCAAGAGACTTAAGGCTGGAGTGTGTAGCGGAGGTATTTCTTGCCAGATGGGAGCTCTTTGGTGAAGACTCCTTTTTGGAAGTTTTTTGGCTTCCTCTTCAGAGATGGTTGGAAGGACCATCACACTATCCCCATCTTTCCAATCAACTGGGGTGGCAACTGTCTTTTCTGCTGTCAGCTGGAGAGAGATAACTACCCTGAGAGTCTCATCAACGTTCCTGCCAGTGGTAGCTGGGTAGACAGCTTTAGCTTTTTACCAGGACCAAAAACAAACACCACGTGAGCAGTCACAGGCATGCCCTTTTCATCTTTCTCTGCTGGATCCAGCAAGCCCAATGGGATGGCGAAGTCCTGATTCTTATCAGTGATGATAGGAAAAGGTAACTTTTCTGTAGGCTGTTCACCATTGTAAGCATTGATATCCTTGCTCCAAGCAAGATGGTCCTCAACCCTGTCTACTGAAAAGGCAAGTAACTTAACACTCCTCTTGGCAAATTCTGGTACCAGCTTTGCAGCTCAGCCAAGCTCTGTGGTACACACTGAAGTAAAGTCCTGAGGGTGGGAGAAGAGAATGCCCCATGAGTCTCCCAGAAAGCTGTGGAAATGGAAGCAGCTGACGGTGGTATTGGCCTCAAAGTTGGGAGCCACATCCCTGAGAAGCAGACCTCTGCTCATGGTGGCAGCGGTGAGGAGGGGGCACAGCTCAGACCGCAACCAACAGGTGGTTCTGGCAAAGAAGCTAGAATTTTTTATTCTGTTTCTGTGGAGAATGTTCATTGGCATTTATTTATTTATTTTTCTGTGTCTAGCTTATTTCTTTTTTCTTTTTAATTTTTGTGGATACACAGTATGTGTACATATTTATGGATTACATGAAATATTTTGATACAGGTATGCAAAGCATAATAACTATATCAGAGTAGATAGGGTACTCGTCATCTCAAGCATTTGTCTTTTGTGTTACAAACAATCCAATTGTTCTCTTTTAGTTATTTTTAAGTGAACAATTAAATTATTTTTTACTGTATTTTCCCTGTTGTGCTAGCAAATGCTGGGCATTATTTATTCTTTCTAAATATTTTTTTGTGCCCATTAACCGTTCCTCTTACCCTCCCACCCCACCCCACTAACTTTCCCAGCTTCTGGTAATCATCGTTCTACTCTCTATCTCCATGAGTTCAGTTGTTTTAATTTTTAGCTCCCACAGCTAAGTGGAACATGCAATGTTTGTCTTTCTGTGCCTGGCTTATTTCACTTAACATAATAATTTCTAGATCAATCCATGTTGTTGCAAATGACAGGATCTCATTCTTTTTTATGGCTGACTAGTATTCTATTGCATATATGTATCACATTTCCTTTATTTATTTGTCTGCTGATGGACACTTAGGTTGCTTCCAAATTTTGCCTATTGTGAATACTACTGCAATAATCACAGAAGTGCTGATATCTCTTTGATACATTGATTTCCTTTCTTTTGGGTGTATACCTAGGAATAGGATTGGTGGATCATATGGTAGCTCTATTATTTATTTATTTATTTATTTATTTGAGGAACCTCCAAACTGTTCTCCATAGTGGTTGTACTAATTTACATTCCTACAAACAGTGTCCAGGGGTTCCCTTTTCTCCACATTCTTGCCAGCATTTGCTATTGCCTGTCTTTTGATAAAAGCTATTTTAATCAGGGTAAGATGATATCTCATTGTAGTTTTCTTTTGCATTTCTCTGATAATCAGTGATGTTGAAACCTTTTCATATATCTGTCTGCCATTTGTATGTCTTCTTTTGAGAAATGTCTACTCAGATATTTTGCCCATTTTTAAATTGGATTATTAGATGTTTTTCTATAGAGTCATTTGAACTCCTTATATACTCTTGCTATTAATCCCTTGTTGGATGGGTAGCTTACAAATAATTCCTCCTATTCTGTGGGTCGTCTCGTCACTTTGTTGATTGTTTCCTTTGCTGTGCAGAAGCTTTTTAACATGATGTGATCCCATTTTTTCTTTTTTGCTTTGGTTGTCTGTGCCCATGGGGCATTGTTCAAGAAATCTTTGATCATTCCAGTGTCCTAGAGAGTTTTACCCATTCTTTTATTAATTTCATAGTTTAGGTTTTAGATGTAAGTCTTAAATAGGAAATTGGAATTTCCTTAAATAAGAAATTGGAATAGGAATTGGAAATTCCTCTACACGCTATTAACATTGCACATATTGCCCTGTTACATATTTCCTGATCATTTACATTTTGCCTCTGTGAATTGCCAGTTCATACTTATTGCCCACTTTTAAATTGGACTGATTTTTGTGTCATTTTATGAAAGCTTTTTGTACATTACAGATACAAACCCTTCTTCTAACAAATGAGTTCCAAATATATTTACTTTTGGTAATTAAAGTTTTGATTTTTGTTATGGTATCTTCTCAACAGAAGTTTTGAATATTTATGTTGTCAGATCAATATTTTTCCTTCATTTTTTTCTGGGGTTCTTGTCTTGCTTAAGGAATTTGCTTTGATTTTAAACTGATATAAATGTTCCTCTGGATTATATTCCAATATTGTAATAATGTTATAAAGACATCATTTTATACATGCAGATTTTTAATTTATCTAGAATTTGTTTGTATGTAGTATAAACTAAGTAAAGATCTAATTTTATTGCCTGATTCAAATTCTAGGTCTACTATTTAATAGCTGTGTGACTTTGGACCAGTTACTAAACCTCCCTGTGTTTTAGTGTTTTCATTTGTAAATGGGAATAATAATAGTATCTATCTCACAGTGCTGCTATGAAGATTGAATTAATACATGAAAATCCCTTAGAATAGTACCAGGTATATAGTAAGTGCTTATTAAATGCTAGCTATTAGCTGACCCAATCCTGATACCATTTATTAAACAATTTTTTTCTATCAATAATGCCTCTTTTAGCAATATAAAGTTGGCATATATACCTGGATCTGTTCCAGACTCTATTGTGTTCCATTGATGTATATATGAATACCATACTGTTTTATTATTAGCTTTATAGCACTCTTTAAATAATCTAGGGGGAAAAAACCACTGTCCCTAATCCTTTTTCAAAACTTTCTTGGCAATTTCTCATCTATATAAACTTTATGATAATCTTATCCCACAATATTCAGATATATAAATTTTAAATGACTTAAAAATAATTTTGGATGGAGGAAGGAAAATAAATTATCAGCTCCACTTTGTCTAAAGGGAGCAAGTGCCAAACTTAGTATAAACCTAGCATCACAAGTAGAGATTTAAATCTACCGTCATCCTTTTAAAGCCACGCACACCTTTTGTCATGAGGATGGAAATTCCAGAAGCTGTGGGATAAGGGAGAAATCATCTCATTCATTCATTCATTCATTCATCCATTTGAACGAATCCTACTATTTTGCTAGCCACTCTTCCATTATGGAAATCTAAATGTTTACACTGTGAGAGGACATACAGGCAAAACAAGCCACTTAAAGGCAACTATTTCATCAGATTGCTCTGAATCTGGAAAAGTGTTAGCTTCTCCCTAATTCTACCCATGGGATACAACACAAGGATCCTTGTATGTTTACTTTAAACTGTGTTGGGCACATATGCTTTCTAGGATAAAATAGTTTATCTGGATTTGCAAAATCATTTCCTGTCGTTCCAAGATCAAGCACCATCTTGACTTGTAAACATGTACTCTTCTGTCCGCACAAGCAGCTTAGAGGGCACCAATTCAGGTTTCCCTTCCGATCGTGACCAGGAAGAAGCCCAATAAATATTTCAAACATAAAAGGATTGTTATAACAAAGGGGTCTTAAAATCCTCCTGGGTTATCTGAACAGCTTTCCGTTTCATTTTGTTTTCACCTCTATCCCCTTGAAATTAGAAGAGATTTTTCTCAGAATGAAATACAAGTTTATGCACACAAAGACAGAGATTAGAAAAGAAAACAAATAACAACAACAACCAAAAAAAAAATGTGGGGATCTCATAAAGGGAGGTATAGATATTAAGGGGGAGAGAAATGTTACATCAGGAAGACAATCTGACCACAGGCCAGCCTTGGTAATCCTATTCAGGGTGCTACTCCTGATAGCAAGCGATTCCTGCCTCAGTAACAACTCCATATATTTGTGTTATAAACACAAACCTATCAGAGCACACATTACATACACCTTACCGTGACATGGCAGATGGTGCCAGGCTTCCAAGATAAGCTTTAAGGAGAGTGAGGATGAAGGGACAAAAGAAGGTGAGAGACCCAGAAAAAAAAAAGAAACATTTCCCTTAATCTTTGATGTTACCAAAGTGATCCCTGATCAAAGAAGCATCAGTCTTACTTTTCTCCCTTTCCATAGATTGAAATTGGAGGCTAAATATCATCAAAAGATGGCTTCCTTGGAGGATAGAGATTCCTAGAAGCATCAAGCCAAAAGCCCAAAGCAAACAGCAGTGGATACATTGGTTAGGCATAATTGCAAGTCACTTGTCCAGCTTTTATTTCTTCAAAGTCACTCACAGTGAGTGCCACACTGATCTCTAAGAGTCTTTATTCTTTGACTCTCACATAGATTCAAAAAGGCAAGTGATAGCCCCCTGGAAATTGTGCAGAAGCCTGGCAGCCCAAGGTAATTTATAAGAAGTTTACATTCACAAAAAGTACAACTCCTCAGTGGAGTATCTAGCTAACTTAGGGATAACAGTATCTGACCCAAATGCAGCAAATTACATCACAATAAAAGCAACGAAACAATGAATCAAGTTGTCAGGTCAAAAGTATATATTATGAACAACTTTGGGCTTGGTTCTGTGACAGGCACTGGGTGGAGAAGTATAAGAATAAGCCCCACAACCTCACTCCTCTACAACTATCTTTCTAGTTAGAATAATACACGGGCAATAAATTCAAATAATATGAGGCAATATATAATTACATTTTTACAACTATGCAGGGACCATGCATGCAAGTAGCCTTCCAGTAAGGGAGAAAATGGTTCTTTGGATTTCACTGTGATGAATTATAATGTAGAACTCAAGCTATAGTGTCAGTTCTTTAAATTTATAAATTATTCTAATTAAATACTTCTTTATTGTTTTTTTGGAAATACAACTTTGGGCTTTTTCCTCCTCCAAGCTCTATGATGTAGTTGCTTGGGGAGGAATTTTCTCTCTTTAGAGTTCCCAAGTTTATGTATATATTGAATATGTTTAACTTTATTTAACTATTTGAAAATAATCTGACCTCAAATAAATAATAAAATCAGATTTTCCTTGCTTAATAAAGTTAGTCTTAGCTTGAACTATGAAACACCCTTTTAAACCATTTAATAGTGTTTAATTACAACTCTAAATAATAATGAGTTAGGTGTAGGAATTAGCATGGAAACAAAGCCAATTCATCATAACACAGATGGGTTTTCCATCCTAATAAATGAAAGGTTGACAGGCAATCACAAAGAAAACGAAGTGAACCATTGGAGATGTGGCACTAATATATCACCAAACCTCTCAAAACTATTGATAAAATTAGATAGGAGGTTCATGTTATCCAGATCAGTTGTCCACACTGACGAAATCGGATAGACAACTCCTTGCGATAGGAATCATTCAATAAATTAATAATGAGATTGTGCTAAGTAATTACTCAACTCTCCATTTGGGGTATACTATAAATTATTAGGTGAATCAGATAGCTGGTGGAGTAATAAATTTGAAATTCATTTAATAATTGCTAATGTTTATGACATATTTGATCATATGTAAAGAGCTTTCACTCATAGAAATTGCCTAATTTGGCTTCTAGCACTTTGGGAGACCAAGGCAGGCGGATCACCTGAGGTCAGAAGTTTGAGATCAGCCTAGCCAACATGGTGAAACCCCGTCTCTACTACAAATACAAAAATTAGCCAGGCCTGATGGTGCATGCCTGTAATCTCAGCAATTCCGGAGGCTGAGGCAGGAGAATTGCTTGAACCCGGGAGGCAGAGATTGCAGTGAGCTGAGATCATGCCATTGCACTCCAGCCTGGGCAACAGAGGGAGATTCTGTCTCAAAAAGAAGAAAGAAAAGAAAAGAAAAAAAGGAGAGGAAAGGAAAGGAAAGGAAAAAGGAGAAAAGAAATTGCTTCATTTGCCTCTAAAGAGAACTCTGGGAGGTAGCTAAGGGGTAACTGTTATCTTTATTTTTTTTCTTTTCTTCTTTTTTTTTCTGTGTACTCCCCTATAAGCATCTTCACTTTAAAGAGGAAGAAACTGTGCCTCAAAGAGGTTCAGTGACTCTACTCATATGAGGTAACCCCACAACTGAGTCCCGCTGTCCTGACGCTCCCACGGACTCTGGCTGAGTCGCAGAAGCAACCCTTAGATTTCACACGTTGGCCGTGGGTAATGGCTGAGTGAAGGATCTCAGCGGATGCGCAGTGCGCACACGTGAAACCTTCGCACTTCAAACAACCGCTACCCATTGCTTTGTAGACAGCCTTCCTCCCTCCTGCTTTCCAGCGGGGAAGAGCCTCCCCGTAACCACTTCTCAGTCTGATCGGTAACTTCCCACCACTTTTTTGGTTAATAAAATCTCATTTCAGTTAGCTCCCTTCCTTGCCAGAGCAGGCAGTCTGGCGTGACCCTGGGTTTGGAGCTGGGGCGGGGGGCCCGGTGGCGGTCTCCTTCCCAGGGCGGCTGCGACTCCCGGAGGCCTCGGCAGAAGGGTCCTGGGCGCAGCGTCCCGCCGGGCTCCGGCCCCCGCAGCCAGCCTGCAGCCCGGGACCCTCCGCCCCTGCACCCCGGCCCGGGACGGGTCCCGGCTCCCCAGCTCTCGCCGGCGGGGCCACCCTTTCACTCCGCCTCCGCCTCCTCTCTGGTCCCGCTGGCTCCCGGAGCTGCGCGCATACACAGCTTGCGACGGGGACAGAGATGTCAGCCTCGCTTTCCCTCAGACGCCCACCCAGGTGAGGCTGCGTTCTTCTGAAGATGCACTCTCCCTCGTTTAGGGAGAAACACCAGCCAGCGCCTCCACTCCCACCTGCTTTCCTGTCCCCACTGCAGCCTTGACCCAGGCGGGCTTCTGTGTCTCAGCTGGGGCTCGCCCTGGGGCTCCAAGTCGTACCCGCATCACTTTTGAACTCAGTGCTGATGTCTGTTTCCCGCACAACCAGCACCATCCCGTAACCTCTCTATCGAGGTAGAAAAAACAATCTCAGAAAGTGTCCGCAGGCCAATATGGCAGCACGTGTGAATAAGAACGCTGGCTTAGGTAGAGGGCTTACTTTTGCAGTTTGTCATTTTAGCTTTATTTCTCGGTCTAGCAAGTGCATTGCACAAAAGAAGCTCTCAATATATTGGTGCTTGTTTTCTAGTAAAGGCAAGTCTCTTCTAGGTCAGCTTGGTAAAGCCTGTTTTTAAAGAACATGACATAATTGCAATCTCTCTCTTTTTTTAATCCTACATTTTTTTATACCTTTCACTGTGGATTTAAAGCAGCCCTCAGGATAGTCGGTAAGCGTTTCCAACTTCCTAAGGTAAAAATTAATTGCATCAGATATTATTAAAGTTAAGACAATCTAAACCATAAATTCCAGGGTGTGGATACAGTTATTGTTTTCTTTTTAATTTTTTGTAAAGATAGGGTCTTGCTCGCTATGTTGCCCAAGCTATTCTTGAATTCCTGGCCTCAAGCAATCCTCCCGCCTCAGCCTCCCAAAGTGCTGGTATTATCAGCATTAGCCACCATGCCCTACTGAATACAGTCTTACTCAAGTGTGAAAGTCATAAGAGCTATTAAAACATATTGGAATAATAGAATTATAACCTTCCACCCACCCCCATAGTCCTTGCTGTGTGCCAGGCTCTGTTCTAAACGCTGTAGGAATGTAACTGAGTTATACAGGTTATCTTGCAGCAGGATTTGACTCCAGGATGAGTGCTCTTAACCACCGCACAATATTGTCTCTCTGACTTTATGTTTCTGGAGAATACAAAAATAATACCTTACATGAATTTCTGTGATTTCAATCACACAATTACCAGCATTTTTTAAAGCGCTACCTTTGATACAGCCACTGTGTAACAGCTTTAAAAGCAATATATCATTTTTTCTCAAATTCTACCTCTCCCAACCCACCCAAGTAGCAAATATGGAAACTACAGCTCCATTTAAGAGATATGAACACTGCAACTCAGAGACATTTAGTTTCTTGGCCAAGGTCATGACATTAGTAAGCGGCAAAGCGAGGCATACAAATCCAGGTAAACCTGACACCGAAGTCTGTGCTCTAAAACACAACACTTTGGGTTCTGTTCAAAGTGAACTGCATTAGATCTAAACACAACCCCGTATTTAGTCACCTGGCACAATCGTGATGCTGTATCCAATCAGAGGTTGCAAACTGATAACTCCTGGGCTTCCAGCCTCTCTGAGAACTGTTGAACACCTGGCAGCAAAGGGCCCATGCTGCACCAGCAGGCACACGTGCCTCAGCTGGGACTCAACAGTGCCAGTTCATTTCAGGCATGCAGGCACTCAGGTCCCAAAAAGTCCACTTCACCCAACTGTGCCAGTGGTCCCCACAGTCATTTCAGGTTTCGCTCCCCATCCTAGAAATGTTCAGATCAGTGTTGTGTCTCCTCTGACCATTGCAAACCGGTGCCGATTTTGAAATAAATTTATGTCAGTTGAGCAGGGGTTTCCTACCATATAAAACTAGACATGTGGAGTTGGGAAATTCCATTTCAATGCCTTCCTGGCTTTAAGCCAACTTTTGATTTTACAATCCCACATCAAGGTCTATGATATGGCTCCTGGTGACAGATGTGTGGCACTAGCTCTGCTCACTGGGGAAAATAATCTGTCTGACATAGGGCTAAAGTTAACCTCTGTTTGCCATTCACCATCTCAGCGGTCTCATTTCTCTCTCTCTAGATTACCACTGCATATCTAAGCCTTTTAAGTTTTCCCTTTCCCTCAGGACCTAGAGGGTCCCTGGAGGGTAAATACTGTCTGCAAAGTTAGTGTGATTCATGTTTTAGTTTCTGAATAGAGAAATTTGGCATCCATAGAGCTGAAGATAAGAAACGGGATGTGTCGTATGAAGACAAAAGAGGCAGAAGGGACACCTATTCTTCACAAAACAGAGATACAGCTGAACATGATAAGGTTGGACAGTTAGAGGGTTTGCAAAGGAACGTTGGCTATCTGAACACCATGTGCTTGTCAGAAATACATTTGGGAAGGAAGAGAAAGAATAATATGATTTCTGTTCCTAACGTATCTTGGAGTCTAGCCAATAAGAAAACAATCTCATCACTGAGATATTTTTCTTTATTCAACACCATGAAAATTAATGAAATATTATAACATTTTACTTCTCTAGGCTATAAATTTGTGTATTGATAGATTCTCCTTTTCTGGTGATATGGTTTTTGTCCCCTCCAAATCTTACATTGAAATAAGACTCCCAGTGGTGGAGGTGGGGCCTGGTAGTAGGTGATTGGATGGGGGTGGATTCCTTATGAATAGTTTAGCTCCATCTCTTTGGTGATAAGTGAGTTCTGACTTGGATAGTTCGTGCTAGATCTGGTTGTTTAAAAGGGTCTAGAACCTACCTCCCTCCCCGCTCTGTTTCTGCCATGCAATGCACTGACTTCCCCTTTGCCTTCCACCATAAATCTAAGTTTCCTGAGCCTTACCAGAAGCAGACACTGGCACTACACTTTCTGGACATCCTGCAGGACCATGAGCTAATTAAACTTCTTTTCTTTATAAATGACGCCAGACTCAGATATTTCTTTAAAGCAGTGCAAGAATGGATGGACATATCTGGGTATAGAATACTTAGATTTTAGATTACTGGAGAAAAGCTCAAACTGACTTGAACAACAACAATAAAGAGTTTATTTGTTCATATAACAGACATTTAATTTAGCTTCAGGTATGGCTGCATCCAGATATTCATATGGAGTTGCCAGGAGTTAGTATTCATCTCCTGGCTCTTATTTCCTATATATTGGCTTTGTTCTCTGGCAGGCTATCCTGTGGTGGCCAGATGACCTCCAGCAGCCCTAGATATACGTTCTGCCAGATTATCTATCCCAACAGAAAGAAATGATCTCTCCTGAGAATTTGAGCAAAATCTTCAGGACTGTCTCTGTTTGATCTGGCATTGATCATGGACTCATCCCAGAATCTGTTACTGTGGCCAGAGGGATGCACTGATGTGATGTTCTCATTGATTTGATTGGAGTTGAATCCAATCAAAAGCCAAGGGGTAGGGCCATCACCATCCAAATCATAATATCAATGTCAGAGATATGTGATTTTCAAGACAGAGAAAGAGAGAGAGGGGAGGATTCTGTGTGCAGAAGAAGGGCAATGGGCAAGCCAAACCACAGATGGTCACTCAGACCTTGAGGGAGAGGGGAGGATGAGCTTTCATTAGTAGACTTTTTTCCTAGTCCTTTTGAAAAAGGATTCAGTATTGAGTTCCTTAGTTTCTGGGTCTAACTCACAAATAAACCAGAAGAGTAAAAAATTACTATTTTCATTGGATCACCACACCCAATACAATCAAACAGGAACCAATATATCAGCAGAGGAACTCTTTTCATGAAATATGCTGGCTGGCCTTAGTGACCCAATAGTTATCTTCAGGTAATATTAAGCATCAAAATATTATTTACCCAGATATCTACATATTAATTCTGAAGCTCCCACATTATTGGCATAGAGCCAACTCTTAATTATTGGCGGGCGTAGAATATGGAAACCAGGGATCAAGCCTAAGCTTTCATTTTAGCCAACAGATTCGGACTCTTTCCCAGATAAACCTTTACCCCAGCTGTGGCAAGCAATAACACTGACTAATTTAGCTTTCATATCTGGCAGGACAGCTCCCACACATACCTAGATAGAGATGTGGGTCATCCACTCCTCAACTCACTTCACAGAGTCTGATGAATTCATATCAATTCATACCAAGTGGGAAAAGGGAGCATTTTTATCATTTTGGCAAAAAGATTCAATTAAACAAGAATTCAAAAAGAAGCCAATGGTGAAAATCAAATCCAAAGTTGACATTTTCAACTTAATTCCTTCCTGCCTTATCCCCATCTAAAAGGTAGCCAAGACCCCCAACCATCTTCCCCACCAAAACATAAAATTTCTTCTTTCTCATACATTCTTAATCATTCTGTAAGTTTCTTTAACTACCTAAGCATAAATCTTCAGGGAGAAACTGTAGATGAGAAATGGAAAACGTTAAGGATAGAACCTTGAAGGCAGGAAGGGTAAAGGAGTCAGTTCAGGAAAGCCATGCATGAATTATTTGGTTTAATTTTTGAAATAATTCTTCAGAATAGGACACTTTTATTATTCCCATTTTTCAGATGAGGAGATTTGGCTTAAAATGATAAAGTATCTTGTCCAAGGTTAACCCATTAGTAAGTAGCAGAACAATGGCATGTCATAAAAAATGGATGGAAGGAAAAAGAAATGTAGGAAATTCACACATTTTTCTATTCTATTGTTGCATAACCAGACTGTGTTTATATTTAAGTAAGGCTATGATTCTTCTTTTAAAATATTCACCAAGCAAAAGCTTGATGAGAAGATATAGGTTATATTCTTTAATGTAAAGCATGCTAAAACATACAAATAATTAAAATTATGGAAACCATTTTTTTAGGATCAACACATTCTAGTAACACTGAGCTCCAAGGAATATTTGGGTTTGGTTTTGTTTTGCTTTCCCTAGGAACATAAATCCCTCTTTTGATGAGAGAGAGCCCTACAGTGGTGACTTTCTTGGTGGTTTAGTCTTAAATTCTGGCTCCGAAGAATAAAACACACAAAAGAAAACCCATGGTGATTACAGAACTAATAGCTAGCATGCGGTAGAATTCACACAGGATGTGGAGTCAGGCTGAGTTGGGATTTTATGTACTGATTAGCTGTGGGATTCAAGACAAGTCCTTAACATCTACAGGTTATGAGGACGATCACAATACCTATGCTCACGGGATCATCATAAAAGTTAAATATGATGGTAAACAGGAAGACAGGTCTGATACCTAGGAGATTCTCAAAAAGAAAACTTAATTGAAATTTTAAATACACCTATTCTTTGACCCAGCAATCCCACTTCTAGGAAATAACTACTCAGAAAGGGAACAACGACTCAGAAAGGAAACCACAAGCAAAGAAAGGTACACGTACAAAGATATTCATTAAGCATTGAAATAGCAATGCTGACTTAAACAGTGAATGGCTGACTTAAACAGTGGTCCACTCATGGCAGTGGCTGCAAGTGTGGGTGATGGCACCCAATTGTGTAGGCAATGGAGCTGAACTGTGTGGGCGACAGAGCCAAACGACTTGAGTTGAGATTTTGGTGCATTGATGTTGTATGATTCTGGGCTAATTACTTAACTTCTTAAGACCTCAGTGTCTTACCTCTATAAAATGCAAATGATAAAAGTGGTTACAACACAGATCGTTGTGAAGATTAAAGTGAGTTCGTACTTGTAAGGTACTTAGAAGAATAAGTAGTACATAATAAACTTTGCTGAATGCCAGCAATCTTGTCACCATTTTTAATTTTTTAACTTAATTTTTGTTTCATCAAGTTATAATTTACATATTCACCAACTCCACGTGTACAGTTTGACAAATTTTGTAATTTCTGCAGTTTTGTAACAACCAGAGCAATGAAGAATTTTTCTATCACCCTGAAAAGTTTTCTCGTGCCCTTTTGCAGAATATTTCCTTCTCCATTCTCAGGGAACCATTGATCTGCTTGTAGTTTTGGCTTTTCCAGTTTTGGATGGAATCATACATACATAAACTTTTGTGCTTGAGTTTCATCGTGCATAGCTTTTAAAAAAAATTTTATAATAATACTTTAAGTTCTGGGGTACATGTGCAGAATGTACAGGTTTGCTACGTGAGTGTACAGCTGCCATGGTGGTTTGCTACATCTATCACTCTGTCATCTCCTAATGCTATCCCTCCCCTAACCCCTCATCCCCCACAACAGGCCCTGGTGTGTGATGTTCCTTCCCTGTGTCCACGTGTTCTCATTGTTTAACACCCACTTATGAGTGAGAACATGCGGTGTTTGGTTGTTTGGTTTTCTGTTCTGTTTCTTGTTCTGTTTTCTGTTCTTGTATCTGAAAATGACAGTTTCCAGATTCATCCATGTCCCTGCCAATGATATGAACTCATCCTTTTTTATAGCTGCATAGTATCCCATGGTGTATATATGCCACATTTGCTATTGTGAACAGTGCCACAATAAACATACGTGTGCATGTATCTTCATAGTAGAATGACTGATAATCCTTTGAGTATATACCCAGTAATGGGATTGCTGGGGTCAAATGGTATTTCTGGTTCTAGATCCTTGTGGAATCACCACACTGTCTTCCATAATGGTTGAACTAATTTACACTCCCACCAACAATGTAAAAGCGTTTCTGTTTCTCCACATCCTCTCTAGCATCTGTTGTCTCCTGATTTTTTAATGATCACCATTCTAACTGGCGTGAGATGGTATCTCAATGTGGTTTTGATTCGCATTTCTCCAATGACAAGTGAGACGGAGTCTCGCTCTGTCACCCAGGCTGGAGTGCAGTGGCATGATTGTGGCTCACTGCCACCTCCTCCTTCTGGGTTCAAGCCATTCGCATGCCTCAGCCTCCCAAGTAGCTGGGATTACAGGCAAGTGCCACCATGCCCAGCCATTGCACACAGCTTTTGGGTCGCCAGCGTCATTATGTGTATTTATGCTTTGTTCCTTTGAATTGCTAAGTAGTATGCCATCACATGAATATACCATAATTTGCTTTACCATTCATGAGTTCATGAACATTCAACTTGTTTTCATTTTTTTTGCTCTGAATATTCACATACATGGCTTTTGTGTGGACATGTTTTTATTTCTCTGGGATAAACAGCTAGAAGTGGGATTGGTGGGTCATATGTTAAGTGTCTGTTTAACTTTTTAGTAAACTGCTAATGTTTTCCAAAGTGGCTGTACCATTTCACATTTGTGTGTTTCTCATTCTACTTCACAGTTGCATTTATTATATTGTCATCATTTACCTGATTTGGTAGCCATTTAAATACACCATGACTTGCCTGGCCCGATTAGTAGTGTCCCTGAGTCACAGGTAGTTTCCACATGAGCTCCAATATGAACGCTGCCTTGTTTTCAATCACACGCTGCATGCAGCTTTACCTTGTATTAAAAAGGAAGAACTGTGGGTCAGGTGCAGTGGCTTACACCTGTAATCGATTGAGGAGTACTGATTGAGCTCAGGAATTGGAGACCAGCACAGGAAAAATGGTGAAACCCTGTCTCTATAAAAAAAATACAAAAAAATTAGCTGGCATGGTGGCGCCCAGCCTGTGGTCCCAGCTGTTCAGGAGGCTGAGGTGGGAGGATCACTTCAGCCCAGGAGGTGAAGGTTGCAGTGAGCAGAGATCGTGCACTATACTCCAACATGGGTGATGGAGTGAGACCCTGTCTCGGAAAAAAAAAAGCAAATTGCATCCCATTTAAACAAAGTAGATGTAAATATAATTCCACAGTTAAGAAAAGAAATGGTGGCCAGGCAGAGTGGCTCATGCTTTTAATTCCAGCACTTTGGGAGACTGAGACAGGCAGACCACCAGGTCAGGAGTTCGAGACCAGCCTCACTGACATGGTGAAATCCCATCTCTACTAAAAACACAAAAATTACCTGAGCATGGTGGCACTTGCCTGTAATCCCAGCTACTCGGGAGGCTGAGGCAGGAGAATCACTTGAACCTGGGAGGTGGAGGTTGCAGTGAGCCAAGACTGTGCTATTTAGCTCCAGCCTGGGCAAGAGAGTGAGATTCCATCTCAAAAAAAAAGTTGGTGGGGGGAGGAATATACACTTTTTTTTAATAGCAATTACTTGTGCAACATTGCAGGAAAGGGACAAACAGAGGCACTCTTCTCATATTTGTCTACATGACCAAGATTGTGAATCTTTTTTTCTCTTTTTGAGGTAATTTTTAAGTAAATTTTACTTGAAACATCAATTTTACTTGAATCTAACGCTCTATTGGAAAGGTACCTCCTTCTTTCCTAGGGCCCCCTACAAAACTGATGTTGAGGCTCCAAGTCCTCTGAAGAGTTTCGAGAGACATTACCGGGACTGCAGAAGGGCTTTTCAACATTCCACAACGCCTAGGAGAAGTGATGGCTTTGCTGGTAATAAGGCTGCTTAGAATAGCTAAGGCAACGTGTGTTCCACGTGTAGCTAGAATTACATCAGTTCAGTGTGCTAACCTTGATTACCTCAGGCTGATAAGACATTCAGAAGAGTAGTTTTATTTTTCTGTAAATTATGATTAATAATTTTTAAAGAAAAAAACAACTCTTGGCTTAATCATTGTGCTTTGGCATACAAAGCCTGTCAAAAAAAAAAAAAAAACTAATTCAGTGGATTAAAAAAATGGGACCAACAGATCGAAAAGCAGTCACTGTCTGGTGGCAGAGTTGCCGTTTGTAAGCTTTCAAAAACCCCTAGGTTGTTCCCTTTATCAAAGGAAATGAAGGCAGCCCCTCTTGGCTGTTGCTGCCTGATACTCTAAGTAGCAGTTTTTGCCAGTTCATGACTTGATCATCTCCAGGTCCAATGTAACCTTGCCATAATCTCTCTTTTATTTTCACCAGATAGGGAGTCGTAAATAATATATGTGAACTAAACCACTGGCTTTGTCCACGCTCGTAAGTCATCCTGGCCCCTTCTCCCCGCTACAGCCCCTGGTCTCGGCCCCTGCCTATTCAGCCCAGCATGTCTGAACATTTAGTCATCTCTTCAGAGCCACTCTTCCAGGAAAAGGCTATTGTTCCTGCATTTCCTGATCACTTATTTCCTGTCATTTTTTTTCAAAAGAGAATCAAGACTATTCTAAAATCCCACAAGAGTTCTTCTCTGCTTCACAGTTGCAGTTTATTATATTGTCATCATTTACCTGATTTGGGGGCCACTTAAATACACCATGACTTGCCTGACCTGATCAGTAGTGTCCCTGAGTCACAAGTAGTTTCCACATGAGCCCCAGTATGAACGCTGCCTTGTTTTCAATCACATGTGCATGCAGCTTACACTTGTTTTTCCTCCAAGACCTCAAAGAAACTTCTAAGAGTTTTCACATTATTGACACTATACCAATAACCCATCAGATGAAGAAAATGATCAGGGACAGAGAGGGTGAGCATCTTCCTAGGCTGGGGAGGAAGTGGCAGGTGATGAACACAGGGAAATATCTCCTCTCTGCTCCCTTTCTTCAACTCACACAAAGATAAGAACTGATCAAACTGAGTTTTGCTGCCCAGAAGAGACTGAATCACTAGAAGGGGGAAAATACAGAGAGGGAGTTCAAGAAATCAAAAACCTGGATTTTGATTGGCACACATATGTACAATACACATACATAAGTGTATATACACACACACATACACATGCACATACACACACACACACACATTTAAGAGCTTCCTTTGTGCCAGGCACTGTGCTAAGTATTTATATACACTATCTTGATTAATTTTGACACCTTCCCATGGGGTAGGTACCTTTATTCTCCACATGTTACATATCAATATTATCTATGAATGAACTCATCCAAGTTCACACAGCGAGTACAACAGCTGAGCCACAGTAAATGCATGCTTTATCTAACAGCAAAGTTGCACAACTAACCTCTCTGTTTGCTAGTTGTGTGATTTCTGGTAAGTCACTTAACCATTCTGAAATTCAGTGTCCTTATCTATAAAATGGGAATAATAAAACCTAAAAAATCTGCTTCCATATTGTGTTGAGAATTAAATGAACTTATGTGTATATTTACCACACATAAAGATGTATTTCTCCTTTTTACCTCAGTTTTGGTTTGCTTTTGGTAAAATGCTTATTATGACTGGGTAGTTGTAAAAATAAAGAGGAAACATGAAAACACTTTGGAAACCATAATTAATAACTGTGATTCTCGGATATGGTTTTCCTTTGGTTTTTTTTGTGGTGTGTGTGTGTGTGTGTGTGTGTGTGTGTGTGTGTGTGTGTGTGTGAGATGGAGTCACACTTTGTTGCACAGGCTGGGGTGCAGAGGTGCAATCTCAGCTCACTGCAAACTCCGCCTCCTGGGATCAAGTGATTCTCCTGCCTCAGCCTCCTGAGTAGCTGGGATTACAGGCGCCTGCCACCCGCCTGGGTAATTTTTGTATTTTTAGTAGAGATGGGGTTTCACCATGTTGGTGAAGATGGTCTCAAATTCCTGAGCTCGTGATGCGCCCGCCTCAGCCTTCCAAAGTGCTGGGATTACAGGCGTGAGTCAACACTCCTGGCCATAAATATTCTTTGACCCAGTTTCTCCAACTGCTTAAGTGTGGAAAAGGTAAGTTTATTTATTACAGTATCATGTGTAAAAATTTGGAGAGAAAAGTTGGAAACAATCTGAAGGTCCATCAATAAGAGCTGGTTCTATAAGTGGAGTTTTATAAAACAAAATACAATAAATCATTATTTTTAAAAATCTCTTTATGTAGTGATATAAAACAATTGCCAAGACACATTGCTAAGTGGAAAAAGAAAGCTACAGAACAGCGTTTCTATTAAGCTATGGTGCACACCTGTGTGCGCACACACACACACAACCTGTGTATGTGTATGTAACTTATGTATAGACCAGGACTGTGCAATAGGAATATAATGCAAGTGACAAATGTAAGCCACATGTGTAATTTTAAATGCCCTAGTAGCCACAAAGAAATTAAAGAGATAAAATGCATTTAATGATATCCAAACTATTATCAACATGTCAACATACAATCAGTATAAGAATTATTTGTGAGATATTTTACATTCTTTCTTTCATAAGACTTTAATACAGTATGTGTTTTACACTTGTAGCACATCTCAATTCAGACTAGCCACATTTCAAGGGTTCAGTATGGCTACACAGAAGTTGGCAGATGTGGCCACAGCTACCTTATTTATTGGACATTAAAGGCATAACCATCTCCAGGAAAAATAGTAACAGCAGTCACCTCTGGAGAGAAGAACCTCTCTGGGGGCATGGGTAAGGAGGACAACTACTTTTCACTTTATGCCTTTTTGAGCTTTTCAAATTCCATGCCTGTGCATGTATTATTGCCTTTTTGGAATAAAATGAATGAAACAGTTTTTACAGCTATTCTTTACAGTAACTTCTTATTCACTCTGCCATATAAATAGGGACGGATGATTCATACAACATGAAGACAATTATCAGCAACGAATGACTCTTTCTTATTCCCTGGAGTCCTGTCATTGTTTAGCAATTTAAGGAATCTGTCTCAGAGACAAGCAACATTTTGCCACTGAGAGAATGGAGTCAGCCTGGGGACATGTTCCCAAACTGGAAAGTTATCAAATTAGAAACAGGGTGTTGTAACGAATTTATAGCTGAGAAAATGGAATACGAAAGGATCCAAGCAGCTGGGGATCCTCTAACACATCCCTACCATGAGCTCAGAGAAGCCTCCATGTCAAGACACAGAGCCGGAAACTGCAGGGGCACGTGAAGGCAAAGACAGGAAGAAGAGGGCAGGAAGGACAGGTGAGGAAAGAGGAGGTTTCCACAAACGGGAAACAACCAGGCGGCCACTTCACCTCTTAAATCTTGGAGACAAATGGAGAGCCCCACTCCCAACTGGGAGAGAGGACCTATCTGTTCCCAATCAGACGAATGTGGAAATACTCAACAGGACTAAAGTAGGTTAAATTCTCTTCCTCAAATTCTTTGCCAAATGGCAAGGTGGGTTCTCAGGAGAGAGAATGAGCAGGGTGGGTGGGAGGGCGGAAGGGAAGGGACATAGGATGCATCCATGGGATTTCACCAATGCTGGCAGGACATTGGACGGAGCGGGACAGTAGTTAAGACAAGAGCTGTGGCTGTGTAGAAAGATCAGCAATCAGGACACGCATCAAAGCGTTGCTCATGACCTAATCACACTGAAGACTGCCCCAGTGTTTTCATTTGGAGAATATTTGTGATGTAATTCAGGGGTAAAAGCAAATTTTAAAACAACAGCACACTGTAGTTACACCTATAGAAATAAAGACACACGTAAACACCTACACTCACATGACTGAATGGGTATTTATTAAAACAAAAAGGGAAGTGATGGGACTAGACATGTTTGCTAATTTTCCTTTTAGCTCGCCTGTATTTTTCAGAGTTTTCACCAGTGAGTGCATTTTCAGTAGCAATAACATAGGAGGATCATAAATTTCTCTCAGCAACCGTTGGACATACAAAGAAAAGAGTTTCCTTATTTGACTAACCCATTCTTCTTTACACTCCCCACTTGTTAGAACAGAAACATTAACTTTCATCCTATCTACTTTAAAATATAGCTCAATCTAGTACACAAAATAGTCCCTCTAGAATATACACTGTCGGGTTTTCCAACCACTAATGCCTCTTTAATTTTAACTGTGAACACTTAAAATTCAGTTCCCCACACATTTATCCTATTTGACTTTTATTTTGACTTTTAAAATAATTCTCAAAAAAAAAATACAAAATGAGGTTTATTTTCACTGCTCTTTCCTCAGAAATAGTTTAGATCTATTCCTAGATGTTCCTAGAAGTGAGATAACTAAAGCTGATTTTTACCTTGTACGTGTTCTATGATTTATTTATTTATTTATTTTTAGAGAAAGAAAGAAACAGCAAAAGAAAGAAAAAAAGAAAAAGAAAGAGGAAGAGATTTTAGAAAAAGAGAGAAAAGGAGAAAGAAAGAAACAGCATAAGAAAGAAAAAAGAATGAAAGAGAAAGAAAGAGGAAGAGATTTTAGAAAAAGAGAAAAGGAGAAAGAAACAGCAAAAGAAAGAAAAAAAGAATGAAAGAGAGAAAGAA
>PVKP010035068.1:0-23649 GCA_004027715.1 Plecturocebus donacophilus | reverse complement strand
TCAGTATTCTCTTTCACCACTGTTCACCATCCAGCACTCAGACCAGTGAGAATCAGAGGATTTCTTTTGTAACCCCAGCTTAGAATTCCATGTCTGCCACTTAGCTGTGTGACCTGGGACAAATTACTCGAAGACTTCCCTCATCTGAAAAATGAGGGTAAACTAATAGTCACCTTCAGAGTCCATTATGAGGACTGAACGAATGATGCAGGTGAATGTACACTGCCCCTGTGGATGCTGTTTTGGAGGCATGTTGCACATGCTCGCTTCCTTTTCCCTTAGCAGCTGCTCCTGCCTTGGCAGAATTGTTTTACTTATTTATATAAGGAAAAAGTTCTTTATAGAGGCTTAAAATGCACAACATCCAGAAAGAGAAACTACAATGATTTAAATCACCGTCTGTTGCCAAAGACTCAAGCAAAAACCTCTAGTAAGTTGGAGATTTTGATATAGAGACTGAGGGAGAATTAGCAGGTCCTTTGAGGTTTGAGGAAGATGAGGGCTTTGAAAGAGAAGGGCAAAAACATTGAGTAACTAGAAGTTTCTCAATGAAGTCAAGAAAAAGATAGGGATGCTTGTGTTACTGGCACTATTTAACATTGTTTTGGAGGTTCTAGCAAAAGTAATAAGATAGGAAAAATAAGAAATGTAAAATGTTGGTAAGGAAGAGCAATATTATTACAATTTATAATAATATCTGTATTTACTAAAAAATTCCAAGAGAGTTAATTTTAAAACTGTAATGCTGGGAAGGCAAAGGCAGGCAACAAAGTGTATAAATGAATATTTTCCTTTTATACTGTAGCCATAACAAATGGCAAAATAATTGAGGCATAAAAGGATCCCATTCTTTTTTTTTAGACAGGGCCTGCTCTGCCACCCAGGGCTGGAGTGCAGTGGTGCGATCATGGCTCATTGTAGCCTCTACCCCTCAGGCTCAGTGGCCCATCCTGCCTCAGCCTCCTGAGTAGCTGGGGCTACAGACATGTACCACCATGCCTGGCTAATTTTTCTACTTTTTATAGAGAGACAGGGTGTCACTGTGTTGCCCAGAATGGTCTCAAACTTCTGGGCTCAAGTGATCCTCCTGCCTGGGGCTCCCAGAATGTTGGGGAGCCACTATGCCTGGCCAAGATCCCATTCTTTATTATTATTTTTTTTATTTTAATTTTATTTTTGAGGGCTCTTTTTACTAAGATCCCATTCCTATCAGCAACACAAATGATAAAATGCATTTGGAATAAACAATATGGTATATTTAAGGCATAAATGAAGAAAAATAGAAATCTTTGCTAACGGATGTTAAAGAATACCTGAATAACTGGATGAAAAGACATGATATTAGAAAAATATTAAATCTTCCCAATGATGTATGCATCTTAAGTCAAATCCTAAAGCGGTTGATGGGGGCTTGGGAGCAACTGGATAAATCACTTATAAGCATCATCTGAAAGAGTAAGATACATATAAATATTTTTTAAGATAGAAGAAGAATGATCCACTTTAAAATGCATTGGCATATGGGCAAAAGCATAAAATGGAGGACTGAGCACCACACTGTGGACCATGATCACGTCTGGAGGCAGGGCTACCAGAGTCTTTCATATTCTACCTTGTTGAAATGTTTGAGTGTTTCAAAATAAGCATATATTGTTTTATAATCAGAAAAATAGTACAAATAGAGGACAAGAGCTCTTGAGATAAACTACACAGAATATGAGTTCCCCTTTGACACCCATCTCCAGCCAAGAGTTACCCTTTGTCTTCCAGCCCTCAGTTCTCCCATCTGTAAAAAGGGAAGAATTTATGCCCTACAGGGACCTGGTGAGGCTTAATTAAGGCTTATCAAGGCTGCCAAACTGAAGCCAACCAGCAAGTCCCCGGGGGTGTCAGACTTTTAGGCTGGGGCATGATTCTCTCTGAGGTTCAATTTTAGCACTGTCCACGAAGCCCTTGCCCTCCTTGGGCTCCTGGCTCAGAAGAATTATGCCAGGGGGCACAGAGGACAGATAACAGGTGTGAAGGATTTCTTTATACACTCTTTCATTGACTGATTCATTTGAAAAACCTGCCCTGTGGTTGGTTCTGTGCTGAGCGCGTCTGAGCTGCTGATTGTTTTCAGGTGACCAGAAATAGTCTGCCATTCCTGCAATGAAAATTTCATTTCTGCATTCATATTTTTAATTTTTAAGAGTTACTTTTTGTTTTCCGAATGTTCCTTTGATAACGAATATGCTCTAGTTTCATGGAGGCAGCACTTCCTCATCTTTTTAAGATATTAAGAGAGATATCTTCAAAGGATTAAAGATTAATGTCTTCCTTTTGAAGACATTAAGAGTATTTGCTTGGCATTGTTCCCATTTTTTTCCAAATCTTGTTTTTCTGCATGTTCCTTTTGGCCTCAGTCTTCCACATCAGAGGTTTTTCCTCAAAAGTCTGGTGATGCTTGCCTATGCACCCTTGTCCAGCTGTAAACGCTTCTGAAGGCTCGGGGGCACTTGTTGATTATGGACTACCACAGTATGATCAAGCCGGGGGTTGTCACTGGGTGAACTGCCAATGTCACTATTGTCAGAGCTTTCCTCTTGACCTTGGCCAGAGCAAGCTTCTCTGAGGGATGTAAGCTTGGCTGTCCAAGCTCTAGAATGTAAGTGGAAGGGAAGAGGCTAGAGTTCTCAGTATTTAGTAGTGAAACTTCTATTTAATTCCATTTTTTTGTTTTTTTTGGTTTTTTTTTTGAGGTGGAGTTTTGCTCTTGTTGTCCAGGCTGGAGTGCAATGGCACAATCTTGGCTCGCTGCAACCTCCACCTCCCAGGTTAAAGTGATTGTCCTGCCTTAGCCTCCCAAGTAGCTGGGATTACAGGTATGCACCACCACACCTGGCTAATTTTGTATTTTTAGTAGAGATGGGATTTTTCCATGTTGGTCAGGCTGGTCTCAAACTCCTGACCTCAGGTGATCTGCCTGCCACGGCCACCCAAAGTGCTGTGATTGCAGGCATGAGCCACCATACCCAGCTCAATTCTCTGTTTTAAACATGGTACTCATGATTTCAACTATACCTGGTGCCATCCTGAACAGCAATCTGTCTCCAGAGAATAAATCTCCAGGCTAAATGAAGGGCACTCATCTGGCTGCAATCAGTAAGGGAGAGAAACTGAGATACAGACTTTCAAACTGATATTCAAACCCTGTTTTCTGTTTCACCTTCATTCCCACTTCCAGAGGTACCTGGTGCTGCCAATTCCTTAGTCTTTTAGAGTTGGGGGATTCTTAGCTTTGCCCTCTACTGACTTGGGGGTTAGCTTTCTTGGGTCTATGAGGTTAGTTACCATTCTTCCATCTGCTTTTCAACTTCCAAAATATTTTTTCTTCCTGCTGCTTCCTCTGTTTTTTTTGCCCTTGTGGGTATATGCCTTATCATTTTTATTCCTTTATTTTGTTTTAGTGAGGTTTCAGGAGGGAGAGAGGTTAATGTACCCATTCAACTCACGAAAAGTGTGGTGAAATTTCTGGGTTTTAAAAGGTAAAATAAAAATCTTGCAATCTGTAAGATTTTGATTTAGACTGCAACCTGCAATCTTAATCAAAGACATGCATATTTCATACTTCTCTTCTGAAACATAAATGATAGAAAACATTGTTTATAGAATTCTCAAGGAAAATAATTGGGACAATGTAGAGTCCTCTATGTAGCTAACCAATCATTCATGTGCAAGGCAAATGAGAGATGCATAAGTACTGGGATGTATACCAAATGCATGTTTTCTGAAAATATTACTGGAGGATATACTCCAGTCAAATGAAAAATAAATTAACATGGAGAGCTTAAGAAAGGGGAAGACATGGCCGGGTGCAGTGGCTCACTCCTGTAATCCCAGCACTTTGGGAGGCCTAGGCAGGGTGGATCACCTGAGGTCAGAGATTCAAGACCAGTCTGGCCACCATGGTGAACCCCCCATCTCTACTAAAAATACAAAAAAATTAGTTGGGCGTGGTGACGCATGCCTGTAATCCCAGCTACTGGGGAGGATTAGGTAGGAGAAGTGCTTGAACCCAGGAGACAGGGGGTGCAGTGAGCTGAGATCGTGCCATTGCACTCCAGCCTAGGTGACAAGTGAAACTACGTCACAAAAAAAAAAAAGAAAAGTATATATATGTATATCTGGCTATTATATATATGGGCTCCTGGCCATATATATGTAACCAACAATGAAAAGAAAGAGTAGTAATATACAAACACTAAGCAAATAGAATTCAAGGCAAAAATGGTAAGTGGAACATAGATGAGTATTTAATCATGATAAGCAATAAAATCCATGAAGAAATTATAACAACCATAAACTTTTTTTTTTTTTTTTTTTGACAAAGGGTCAAGCTGGAGGCTGGAGTGCAGTGGCACAATCACGGCTTACTGCAGCCTTGACCTCCCAGGTTCAACCATCCTCCCACCTCAGCCTTCCAAGTAGCTGGAACTTCAGACACATGCGACCACACCCAGCTCATTTTTGTATTTTTTGTGGACAGGGTTTCACCAGGTTGCCCAGGCTGGTCTCAAACTCCTGGGCTCAAGTGATCCACCCATGTTGGCTTTCCAAAGTGTTGGGATTACTGGCATGAGCTGCCATGCCCAGCCTAACTATTTTACACACCCAAAATAACAGTAATAAAATCCCATAGTAATAATGAGAATTCTTAATAGACCTGTCTGAAAATTTGACAGCAGGGCACTGCTGGCCTGTAGGAGGGGTGAGGCGCCTCTTGTTCATGGTGAAAGACTCTCCTGCCCAGTGGTGGGATGGTTAGGGTTCCAGGTGCCTGCCCACTGGCTGGGGAGTAGTGGCCCCCGGTCTTTGGGACAATCCCAAAACCCTTCTTCATGTTTTCATTGCCCTCAAGGCAGAAAATGCCACCCTCAATTTAGCTGATTCAATTCTGGATACATTTATTGAGCGCCAAGAACGTGCAGAGGCCTGGGAGGCAAGAGAACAGACTTTCTGTCCCTATCCTATACAAATCATTTCATCTTTTTCTGGCTTTGAGTATACATCAGTACTGGATACCTATGTTTAAGGCTATGGCTGCTTTTCCAAATTGCTTCTAGTTGAGGATAGAGTGTATTGGACAGGGAGAGGGGAAGTACTGTAGGAGTTCAGAGGAGGTAAGTATTACATTGAATTTGGAGCCTTCCAAGCAGGGAGGGCTGCTTGGAAGAAGTGGCATTTGATCTGGTTCTCAAAAGCTGGATAAGAGTTGGGCTTGGAAAGGCAATAATGACTGTTAATCAAAGGTTGACTGTGTGCCAGGCACTATACTCAGGTCCATATAAACATCATCTCTCAGCCGGGTACGGTGGCTTATGCCGGTAATTCCAGCACTTTGGGAGGCTGAGGCAGGCAGATCACCTGAGGTGAGGAGTTCAAGACCAGCCTGGCCAACATGGCAAAACCCTGTCTCTACTAAGAATACAAAAATTAGCCGGGCATGGTGGCGGGTGCCTGTAGTCCCAACTATTTGGAAGGCCAAAGTGGGAGAATTACTTGAACCTAGGCAGCAAAGGTTGCAGTGAGCTGAGATCACACCACTGCACTCCAGCCTGGGTGACATACAGAGTGAGACTCCATCTCAATTAAAAAAAAAAAAAATCTCTCATGGGCATCACAAAGCCCTGTGAGGTATGTAGTATTGCCTTTATTATCTAGACGAAGACACTGGGTAACTTTCCCAGGGCCACAATGACTTACTGACTGTAGCAATTAGTTATTGCTACATAACAAACCACCCAAAAACTCAGTGGCTTAAAACAATAGCCATTTCTTATTGTTCATGAGTCTATGGGTTGACTGGAGGCTGGCTGGTCTGGGATGGTCTTGGGTGGAACAACTAAACTCTCTTCCACATGGACTCCGGACTTCAGCAGTGTAGCCCAGGCTTGCGCCCATGGAGGAGGCTGGGGTTTGAGAGAGGAAGTGTGCAAGGCCTTTTGCAGCCCAGCCTTAGAATGCCACACCATTATTTCTACCACATTCTGTTGGCCAAAGCAAGTTCCATGGCCAGCCCAGATTCAAGGGAAGGGGAAGTGGACTCTGCCTCGTGATGGGAGAGGCTGCGAAGTTACATTGGAAAGGGCTCCAGTACAAGGAGCTGTGGACGCCTGGGCCATTTTTGCTGTCTGTCTAGTACAGTCTCAGAATAGGGTTGGATCTCTGGTCCAGCTGGCTCCAAGCTGTGTTCTTTCCTCAAGGGTTTACTTCTTCCAGGGAGGAGAAAAAAAATAGGACAGAAGGAAGAGCATGATCAAAGCAAAGGAAGCAAAAAGTTCAGGACATATCTGGGAAATACTGAATGGCCCACTTTGAATGATGTGTTGGGGGTGTAGAGAGGAATAGTGGAGAATAAGGCAGGAGAGGTGGTTCAGTCAGTCCTTAGAGGCCTGGAATGCATAGCTAAGCTGCTTGGACTTTATCCTGAATGTGAGAAGCCACAGGATTCTTTAAAAGTTCAATTTATTTATGTGTATATTTTTTTGAGATGGAGTTTTTTGTTTGTTTTTGTTTTGTTTTTTTTCTCTGTTGCCCAGGCTGGAGTGCAATGGCATGATCTAGGTTCACTGCAACCTCTGCCTCCTGGGTTCAAGTGATTCTCCTGCCTCAGCCTCCCTAGTAGCTGGGATTACAGGCAGGCACCACCACACCCAGCTAATTTCGTATTTTTTTTAGTAGAGATGAGTTTTCACCATGTTGACCAGGCTGGTCACAAACTCTTGACCTCAGGTGATCCACCCTCCTCAGTCTCTCAAAGTGTTGGGATTACAGGCATGAGCCACTGTGCCTGGCCTAAAGTTGAATTTATTATAGTATAACTCACATGCAGTAAAATTCATTCTCTTTCGGTATACAATTCTATGAGGTTTTGTTGTTGGTTTTTGAGATAGGGTGAACACTCTATCACCCAAGCTTGAGTGCAGTGGTGTGAACATGGCTCACAGCAGCCTCCACCTTCTGGGCTCAAGCAATCCTCCCACCTCAGCCCCCCAAATACTGAGACTATGGGTGTGTACCACCACGCCCAGCTAATTTTAAAATTTTTTGTAGAGAAGTGCTTCTGCCATTCTGCCCAGGCTGGTCTTGAGCACCTGGGCTCAAGCAATCCACCCGCCTCAGCCACCCAGGGTGCTGGAATTACAGGCATGAGCCACCATGCCCAGCCCAATTCTATGACAAATGCATGTAGTTGTCATGCATATCACCACAGGCAAGATCTAGAATATTCTTATCTCCCTTGTGCTATCTGTAGTCAGTCCACTCCTCCCACTGCCCCCTGGCAACTTTACCATCCCTAGAGTTATGGCTTTTCCAGAATGTCATGTAAGTGGAGTCATCTGTGTGTAGAATTTCGTATCTTTTTCTTTTATGTTACATGATGCTCTTGAGATTCAGCCATGCTGTTGTGCGTATCTATAGTTCGTTCCTTTTTAACACTGAGTTGGACTGCATTGTAAGGTTGTGACATGGTTTGTTTATCCATTCTCACATTGAGGGACATTTGGATTGTTTCCAGTTTGGGGAATTTTTAATTAAGCTGCTGTAAACAGTTACATACAGGTCTTCACGTAGACATATGTGTTTATTTCTCTCCTGTAAATATCTAGGAGTAGGATTTCTAGGTCATTTGGTGGGTATGTATATAACTTTATAAGAAGCTATCTTGAAATAGCTGGCCAATTTTGTACTCCCATCAGCAATGTATGAGGGGTCTAATGGTTCTGCATCCTTGTCAGCACTTGGTATTGTCAGGGTTTTTTCTTTTCTAATTTTAGCCATTCTAATAGTATATTTCTTTATGGTTTGAATTTGCATTTCTCTAGTGATGAGATGTTGAGGATCTTTTCATATGCATCCTCTGATGTCTTCTTTTGGTGAAGTGTTTTCAAATCTTTTGCACATTTTAAACAAATGGGCTGCTTGGTTTCTTATATTCAGCTTTGAGTTCTTTAGATATTCTAGGCATAAGTCCTTTATCAGATATGTGTTTTGCAAATATTTTCTCCCAGATATCCAGAAGGATTTTAATGGGAAGTAATTCTGGTGTTAAAAAAAAAAGCGTGCTTATGGCATTATGGATTGCTGTGGGGACAGAGACAAGGAGGCTGCCTCAATGGTAGAGATGAGAATGAGGCACAGGGCCGGGCCAGGGGCCATGGGCATGGCGAGGAGTAGAGAGACAGGAAGCGTGAAAACCCACTGGATGGTGGGAAAGACCCCTCATACCCTGGTGAGGCCTCCTTCCTTTGACAAATATTTGTTGAGCACAGGTAATGATCTAGGCATAGGGGAAATGCCAGTGAAGAAATCCAAGTCCTGCGTTCATGGAGTTCACGTCTTGTTGGGGAGGACAGACAACAAGCAGATAACATAAAGTGTGTAATGTAAGGGTTGGTGGATGCTCTTTGACACACACACAGCAAAGGGTTCTTATGGAAGTGCCATCTTCAAAGGGCTCATGGGATGGGAGGCTGAGGCCCTGATGCTGGCCTTCAGGTGCCCTCAGGTAGGTTCCCTCTTCTCTCTGACCCTTGGTCTTCCTCTCAGGATTGGGTTAGATGATCTTCCAGGCACTATGATTTTATACCTGAAGTGCTTACAAGCCAACTTGGGTGCTTTAATGAGCTGAACTGGGTGTGAATTGGTAGAATCTCATCTTTAGAATCTGTTTTGTTGTAAAGGTCTAGAGGTCATCAATTCTGGCCTCTCACCAATGTAGGATCTTACGTGAAGCACAACCAACAGGTACTTGTTCATCCCCGCTGGGTGTCCCTCCAGGGATAAGGAGCCCGCTCCCCTCCAAAGGATCACTTCCATTTTTAATTTCTCTCTCTTTTTAAAGGGAAAGGATCACACCATTTACTAAGGGGAAGTGACCTCCAACTGTGGATTACAATTCAGATCCTACTCCTTAAAGCCACATGTGAAGGACAGCCCGCAGTAACTGGAGAGCCCAAAGGCCTGAAAACAACTCTGGGCATGACAGCATGGGCATAGGAAAGCATGGGTGTGGGAGTGGGGGGTTTTAGGGAAAGGACACACAAGAGTGCCTGGGAGAGAAGAGAGACATATGGAGATCACCTTTGCCAGAGCTGCATACCTGAAGGTCACAGTGTCTTCCAGGACAGCTGGGGGCAGATATCTTGTTGCAGGAGATCAATTATCCTGAGAACTCAACTCAGCCAGTGACATGAACATGGGGACCAGATAGCAGATGGACTGAAGGGATGGGATGTGGTGGACACTCGTGGGACCCTTTCTATTCTAAAGCCAGAGTGCTTGGCTCCTTGTTTATTAAAGTTCAGAAAGTGGTAGGAGAGTGTAGCATGTATTATATGGCAATTCTAGGACTCTCCAGGAGCACCCCATCGCTATCCTAGGATGCTTCTGGAAGCTTAGCAGTGCCTCACTGATGAGGAAATTGCTGACCTCAAGCAATGTCCAGCCATGGGGAACATTGGCTTCATCCCTGAGTCAGCCCTTGTAGGCCTCCTTCCCTCACTGTTTCATGTCAGTGAGAATGGGAGCAGGTTGTCCCTAGAGGACACTGGGATACCACAGCCTCGTCCACAAAGCTCACATAATGATTAAAAAAAAAAAATACTTGAAACACTCTTCAGTGTACAAGTGTCTTACAAAAAGCAGTTTTTCAAAAGGCTGGGCATGGTGGCTCATGCCTATAATCCCAGCACTTTGGGAGACCAAGGCAGGTGGATCACCTGAGGTCGGGAGTTCAAGACCAGCCTGACAAAACATAGAGAAATCCCATTTCTACTAAAAATACAAAATTAGCCAGGAGTGGTGGCGCATGCCTGTAATCCCAGCTACTCGGGAGGCCGAGGCAGGGAATCCCTTGAACCTGGGAGGCGGAGGTTGCGGTGAGCCAAGATTGCACCATTGCACTCCAGCCTGGGCAACAAGACCAAAACTCTGTCTCAAAAAAACCCAAACAAACAAAACAAACCCCAAAAAGTGGTTTTTCACCTGTGTCAAAACAACTGTTTCTGAAGAAGTAAAACCATCTTTATTCACCTTGCCAACATATTGCAGACGACCAGCTGCCCATGCCCGCTAGCTGAGCCTCAGAACCTGGTTGCAGCGGGACTGCCTACATGTGACGCCCACTCACTGTTCTGTTACTTGTGGTCCATGTTGCAACGGGGTGCTGAAGGCATACTGAGAACCTGGACGTTAAAAGTGGCAAAAATCACTCCCTCCTGAGCACAGAAAGGTACTAAGAACCTGATGCTACTTTTTTCAGATTTACATGCCAGAGTGTTAAACCCAATCACCTGCAGGACCACTTTAAGAAACTGAAGTGGAATTTAGTGGTTATGAAACATTTATTCTTTTTTTTTTTGGCTGTGGAGCTCTTTTTTTCTTTTTCCTCAAACAAAAGCTTTTAGGGAAAGTCCAATATAAAACATGGAGCTACTTTGAATCAAGCTGGGTGAGGCTGGAGTCCAGCCCTCCTGGCCAGCCCCTGTTCCCTCCTTCCCCAGGGATTGTTTGGAACCAGGCTGCGCAGTAGGAGGTGAGCAGTGGGTGAGCTCTGCCTCCTGTCAGATCAGCCATGGCATTAGATCCTCACCGGAGCCAAACCCTATTGTGAATGGCAAATATGAGGGATCCAGGTTGTGTGCTCCTTATGAGAATATAACTAATGCCTGATGAGCTGAGGTGGAACAGTTTCATCCTGAAACCATACTCCCCCACTGCCCCATCCCATCCTGACCCGTGGAAAAATTGTCTTCCATGAAACTGGTCTCTGGTGCCAAAAAGGCTGGGGACTGCTGTAATAAAGGACTTATGTCCAGAATATATATGTGAATTCATATATAGCTCAATAATAAGAAACAACAAAATAAAAAATGTATAAAAGATGTAACAGACACTTTACCAAGAATATATATGGATGGCAAATAAGCACATGAAAATAAACTCAATGTCATTAGTCATTAAAGAAATGCAAATTAAAGCCACAATGAGAGACCACTACCCACCTATTAGGATAGCTAAAATTAAAAAGACTGACCATACCAAGTGTTGGTGAGGATGTGGAACTCTCATACACTGCTGGTGGAAATGTACAACTATCTTAGTTCATGTAGAAGATGTCAACATCAGGGGAAGGTGGGTGAGGGGGATTGCCGTACTACCATTGCAACTTTTCTGTAGAATTCATTACAAATAAAAGTAATTAAACAAGTTAAAATACATGTAATACAACTTTTTAGAGAGACCATTTATCTTACAAAATAAGTACATTTGCTCAAATATGTCTGTTGGCTGTCATAGACAGTCACTGTCACTGTAGAGAAGGTAAGCAAGGCGAGGCGTGGTAGCTCACACCTGTAATCCCAGCACTTTCGGAGGCCAAGGCGGGCAGATCACCTGAGGTCAGGAGTTTGAGACCAGCCTTGCCAACACAGTGAAACCCCATCTCTACTAAACATAGAAAAAAAAAATTAAACCCCGTCTCTACTAAAAATACAAACAAACAAAAAATTAGCCAGGCGTGGTGGCAGGCACCTGTAATTCCAGCTACTCAGGAGGCTGAGGTAGGAGAATTGCTTGAACCCAGGAGGCAGAGGTTGCAGTGAGCCGAGATTCAGCCACTGCACTCCAGCCCAGCCTGGGTGATAGAGCGAGACTCCATCTCAAAAAAAAAAAGAGAGAAGGTCAGCAAATTTGTAATGCTTGCATTTTTATAAGAGAAACCTGTGTAACCACTTTATTTGTTTATTTATTGAGACAGGGTCTTGCTGTGTCCAGCCCAGGCTGGAGTGCAGTGGCGTGATCTTGGCTAACTACATTCTCGATCTCCTGGGCTCAAGCAATGCTCACATCTCTCAGCCTCTCAAGTAGCTGGGACTATAGGCTGCACCACCACACCTGGCTAATGTTTTTGTATTTTTAGAGATGGGGTCTTGCTATGTTACCCAGGTAGGTCTCAAACTCCTGGGCTCAAGCAGTCTTCCCACCTTGGCCTCCTAAAGTACTGGGATTATAGGCATGAACCACTGAGCCTGGCCACAGCTTACTTTTTTGAGACAAAGTCTTGCTTTGTCCCCGAAGCTGGAGTGCAGTGGCACGTTCTTGGCTCACTACAACCTTCGCCTCCCGGATTCAATCGATTCTCATTCCTCGGTCCCCCAAGCAACTGGGACTACAGGGATGAGCCACCACCCCCAGCTATTTTTGTATTTTTAGTAGAGATGGGGTTTTGGCTGGTCTCAAACTCCTACCAGCCTCAGCCTCCCAAAGTGCTAGGATTACAGGTATGAGCCACCACGTCTGGCCCCTGGCCACAACTTAAAATTAAGTAATTCTTTTAAAATATTTTGCCATGAGTTCATGTGTGTTAGAAAAATAATGTGTGCTGGGGAGGGACACTCATCTCTAATGGAGCAAAAAGCTCTCTGGCTACCAGGGCCAGCTTTGCTGCCTTGGGAGGACTAGAAGTGCCAGGGACTCCACAGCGCTCTGGAGCTGCCCTCACTGAGGAAAGTTGATGTATATCCCTCACCCCTTGTGGGATGTACCTTTGAAACGCATGCTTTACACTGGTTTCCAGTTTTCCCAGTGCAGTTACATTTCAGTGGCCCCCAGTGGTAACCTGCTTGAGGATGAACCTATTACTGACTGTCATCCCTTCCCCATCCCTTACTGGTGTTTTCTTCATCTCCCAAATAAACTGCTTGCACTCAAACCCTTGTCTTAGGGTTTGCTTCTAAGGAAACCCAAACCAAGACAAACACTAACATTTTTTCAGGCATCCTGATGATCATCCTGTTGTTAAACCTTGGGCTTGGGAACCTCATTTGGTGACCACCGCTCTGCTCTGCAACAGTAACTATATCTGTCTGTCTAGCCTCTCCTTGCACACCCTCCCAGTGGCAGGCAGTGCCCACCCAGTGCAGGGCAGCTATGATTGTAAAAAAGGGTCCTTCGGATGTTGAGCTGAAATCTGGCTTGTTGTGACTTCTGCCTTCCTGCCTGGGCAGGGCTGTAAGAGGACATGGAGTTCTGCAGTTTGTTAGCGGGGCTCTGCTGGGGCTTCCAGCAATCCCTAGGGAAGGGGCTGGCCAGGAGGCTGGACTCCTGGCCTCAGCCAGCTTGTCTCAAAGTAGCTCCATGTTCATTATATATTGAACTTTCCCTAAAAGCTTTTGTTTGGAGAAAAAAAAGCACCACAGCCAAAAATTAAGTGAATAAATATTTAATCATCACCACATTCTAGTTCAGTCTCTTGAAGTGGTCCTGCAGGTGACTGGGATGAACACTCCATTACACAAATCTTATAAAAGTAACATCAGGTTCTAGCACCTCCTTGCTTGCTCGAGAGATCACACTGGAGTGATCTCTCCCACTCCAGTGTGAGATGCTGCCAGGTTGTGGGAAGCCCTGAGCAGGCCAAAGATAGCCTTTTACAAGCCATGCCACCAGACTTAACATCCAGTTCTTACTATGCCTTCAGCACCACCTTGCGACATGGACCATAGGTAATGTAACAATAAGTGGGCATCACATGTAGGCAGTCTTGCTGCAACCAGGTTCTGAAGATCAGCTAGTGGGCACGGGCAGCTGGTCATCTGCAATGCCTTGGCAAAGTGAAGCATGGCTGGCATAGCTGCTTACTTTACAAGGAGAAGCTGAAGCCCACGGGAGGAACAAGTTTACATCGGTTGCACAGCGTGGTTGTTTTAGTAAACATTGTTAAAGAATGGGACTTTGTTTGCTGTGTTAGGTTCTTATCAATACCTAAGGGTGATGGTTCTGACCACCATGAATATGGTACTCTGCTGTCTTTGGCTTTTTACCTTGAGCCCACAACATCCCTGGGCATAGCAGCCAGACCAGCTCTGGGAAACTCCCCTTGTTCAAAGCTCAGGTCCTCCCATTCTTATTTGCTGTGGGCTGCTAGATGCCTGCGCTGGGCCTGAGCAAGCCCAGGTCCCATGGGCTCGGACTCTGCCATAGTCCTTTGGCCCTGAAGGCAGTTTCACCTTCTCCAACTTGACCCTTGGAGCTCCTCCTTCTCAGAAAGTTTACACATTCCCAGGTTCAGTGGATCCACTCCCTTTTCCTGGACCTGCTGCAGCATTAGCCAGGGAATGGGGGTTCACTGAGAATGGATGAACAAGGAAGTGGGGGATGATCGTAGAGATGTAGAAGTTTCAGAAGCCTGAGGGGTGAATGTACTGAGGCCAGAGCCAGGGTGCAGGAGCCACCTTTCCTACTAAGCTTGGATTTGGAGGGCTTATTAGGAGAGGTCTCTGCTAGGTGGTGTGCTGGTAAATGTTTGTCTCTCAAAACAAAACAAAGCCTGTGATAGTTAATTTTATGTGTCAACTTGACAGGGCTATGGGGTGCCCAGACATTTGACCAAATATTATCTTGGGTGTGTCTGTGAGGGTGTTTTTGGGTGAAATTAACATTGAATCAGACTGAGCAAAGCAGGTTGCCCTTCCTAATGCAGGTGGGCCTCATCCAATCAACTGAAGACCCGAACAGAACAAAAGGACTGAATGAGAGGCAACTCCTCCTACCTGAGTGCTTAAGCTGGGACATCAGGCTTTTCCTGCCTTCAGACTTGAACTCAAAGATGGGCTTTTCTTGGGTCTTGAGCCTACCAGCTTTTGGACTGGAACCCACACCATTGGCTCTCCTGGTTCTCAGCCCTTTGGACTCAGATTGGAACTACATCACTGGGTTTCCTGGGTATCTAGCTTGCCTACTGTAGATCTTGGGACTTCTCAGCCTCTATAATCACATGAACCAATACTTTATAATAAGTCTATTTCTCTGTCTCTGCCTTTCCATACAGTCATGTGATGCATAACATTTTGGTCGATGACAGACGGTATATACAATGGTGGACTCATAAGATTATAATGCTGTATTTTTACTGTACCTTTTCTATGTTTAGATATACAAGTACTTACCATTGTGTTATAATTACTCACAGTATTCAGTACTGTACCATGGTTTACAGGTCTGCAGCCTAGGAGCCATAAGCTATCCCATATAGCCTAGGTGTGTAGTGGGCTGTACCATCTAGGTTTGTTAACTACACTGTATGATATTCACACAATAATGAAATCACCTAAGGACACATTTCTCAGAACTTAACCCTTGTTGTTAAGCGATGCATGCCTGTGTGTGTGTATCTCCTATTGGTTCTGTTTCTCTGGAGAACACTGATTAATACAACAGACAGAACAAAACAAGCCCTGATTTGTAGTGCTGCTAATTTCTGTGGTGTAAATGCTCCTGCTGTGGGTAATTTCAGGCTGCCAATGTCACTGAACATGAAGTGGAAGGAGGAGTGCATAAAAACCCCTGTAAGCTGGTATAAACCGGACCCAGCACACCACTGACCCCCTCCCACAAACACTTTTCTCACCCCTCCTCCAAGATGGATCAGTGGGTGAGGTTACTAGAAGTTCCAAGGACACGGATGTGAGTTCTCTTCTACTTTCAGCTTCCATGAGGTCAGGTAGTGAACAGATTGCTGACACCCTCTTGTAAGAAGGTTGCTAAACCAAGCCAAGGCCCCTCAGGTGGCCCTCTTCTTTCCTCTCATAGGTCTCGATGCTAGGCCCATGGCTTGAGGCTTGTAAGGCAGCTGCTGCTAAGATTCAGATTTGGAATTGGGAGCAGCAACATACAGATTGTCCTGTCTAGAACCTAAGCCCAGCAAACAAAGGAGCTCTGGATTGGGCTCTCAGGCACCAGACCAGATAATGCCTTATTTATTTATTGAGACAGGGTCTTGTTCTGTGTCACCCCAGCTGGAGTGCAGTGGTACAATTCTAGCTCACCTTGGCCTCAAGTTCGTGGACTGGAGCAGTTTTCCTGCCTTAGGCTCCAGAGTAGCTGGGCCTACAGATACCTGCCATCATACTTAGCTAATTTTCTAAAAATTTTTTATAGACAGGGTCTCATTATGTTGTTCAGGCTTGGTCTTGAACTTCTGGCCATAAGCACTCCTCCTGCAGCAACTGAGGAATCCAGGTTCCTTCTGACGTAAGACTCTCCTACTACCTATGGCCTAGTTGTCATTTGCACTGGGTGAAGGGGAGTGCCAGGAGACCTCATATAGGTTTTTATGACTTTTGTTTACATTCCACTGGAAAACTCCTAACATAAGGACACGACTGACTGTAAGGAAGGCTGGGAAAGGTAGTCTAGCTGTGTCCAAAGAAGGGAGGAATGCATTTTAGTGGATAGCTAGCGGGTCCACCAGTTTGTAGATGAGGACAGTGGTCTCAACAGGATTAACTAACTTGCTGAAATTGGCCACAATGCCAGGCCTCCGCCACCATCATCTCTTACATGGACTGCAGTGGTGGCCTTCTCACTGGTCTGCTTACCACCCTGCACACAGAGGGATCCTTTCGACACATCAACCAATCACACCTTGACAGTGATAGAAACAAATTTGTTCTTCTAGCCCTTTGCCCCTGGGCTCGTGGGTTCAGTGAGAGCAACTGAGTTGGGGAATGGCACAGCCTACACCGGAGCCCAGATTTGACTCCACATTTTGGTCCCCCAAGCAAGAAATGACAAATGCCAGCATCCAGGCCATACTTTTATTTTAACAGAAGCAGCAGCCTCATACCCACAAGGTCATGTTTTCCACACAGTAGACACAGTGCCTGTGACTGCAAGAGCCTGATAGGGGAGACTCATGCCTTTCTCCTTGGTCCCCATGACCAAAGAAGAAAATAAAAAGCACACATCATACACTTCCACACCCATCCCCACCCCTCCTTTTCAGTAATATCCAATTATTCATCCTTCTAGCCAAAGAAACTGGCTACAATTCTGATTTTACAGAAAACCTTCATGCAGCCAAGAAACTCAGGGCTCTGGAGGGGAGAGGCTTACTCTGATACTTTCCACATGCATTGCCCCCTGGGACAAGTTTAACTCCACCCAAAACTATCACATGGATGGCCAGTGACAGGACTGGCTACAAAAAAAAAAAGCCATGAACTCAGCTCATCATGCTAAGAAGATTGCCTCTTTCCAGGCAAGATTTTACTGGAGCAACATTAACCTGAGGATGTGATTCCAAAATACCTTCCCTTCCAAGCCCCAGGTTGTGGGTAAGGTCTGAATTTTGGTTACATGACCAAGGGCGACAGAGGTTGCTGGCCTCTCTGGCCACGGTCCCAGTAGCTTAGGGATGGAGGCTCCACTGACAAAACAATGGCACTGTTGGATTAACTAGCTCGTGTTAACCATTCATCTATAGCAAGTAGAATCATCAGTTTTGCACTGAGCAAGGAAGCACATAGGTCTCCTATGAGAACTAATGCCAGACTTCACATGCTTTGCAAAATAGAGAATGAGGTTTGTTTTTTCTTCTGCCCCCTCCAGAGGCCAAATGGGTTGGGTGGTTCCTTTGCCTTCTGAGTGCCTGAATGCCCCCAGCCCTCACAGGACTGTGCTCAGACACTAGCAGTGTGCCAAGCCTTGGGAGGGATGGGTGAACACTCTTCAAAGCGTGGCTCTAAGAGGATTGTGGGACCTGGAATGACAAGGCAGATGCTTCCCTGCAAGCCAGGTATGAGCCTTTCTGAAAATGAGATGGGAGCTGGCCTTGGGGCTGAAGGAAGGATCTTGAATGACAGATAACCCCCAAGTGTCCATTGGATCATTTATTTTTCCTCTGTCCACCCAAATGAGGCTTTCCATGGTTTTTTCAACCACAATATCTAAGACAATCAGAAAGGTTCCAGGGAGGTCTTGTCTGTAGTGATGTGACAGATGAGGAAACCACAGCTCAGAGGACAAAGGACTTGCCCACCTTGCACAGCTCGCTGACGGTAGAGAGGGACTGAAACCTAGGTCTTCCGACTCACACCTCACAACCATGACTGGCTCAGCTCCCTTAATTCCAGCTTCCCTTACATGACAACAATTCCTTCTCAGATTCAGGTTTTCAGCTGAGGCTGGGCAGTTCTTAAGATGGAGTTGCATAAACAACCAAGCTTTGAATTATAACAAGCCGGGGAAGGACCTAGGGAGGTTCCCTTCCCTCTAGAACGGAAATGGAACTTTTCTCTGAGCTTAGGATTTGTAAGGCACTGAAATTAACTACAGCTGGGGTGGGGAGTGGTGCGAGAAAGAAAAAAAGAGAGATGAGTGGTTGGAGAAATCAAGTTGATGCTCTTTTCTTCCAGCCCCACAGTGAGAATCCCAGAGAAACACAATGGTGGACTCCATTTTTCTACTTGATGCTGTCCACTCCCCAGCCCCCATGCTGCAGAGCAGCATAGACCCACTCCCACCATGACAAAGTGGGTTTTGGGACAAGATGAGGCCAGCGGGGTTGGTGAGCCAAGAAGAATGAGCCCAGGTCCCCTGGATCCAATTCAGAGTGCAGACCACTCTCTCCACCTAAGTGTCCCAGGCTGAGGCTAGGGCAGGATTCAACCCTGGAATGCCTTCTCCAGGAACACAGGCCCCACCAAGTGGACTCAGTGGTGGCTGGGGCGGGCCTGCAGGCCAGGGCATAGAGGAGGAAGGGGCAGGACGGCACCAAGGATGGCGGGGAGAACTTTGGCCTCACACCTGGCTTTGGCACAGCGCATCTTGGGCCTCCCTGCCCCATGGCTGCCCTCCTGAGACCCTAGGGTGGGGAAGAGCTGTCCTTCTCCTGTGAGGGCTAGTCTGGCTGATGGAGGCGATGGCAGGGCAACTCCAGGGCATCCCCTTCATCATTCCAGCCATGGCCCATGGCTGTGCACAGGTTACCTAACGTGGAACCTTTTCAAACTCCACTGCAGATGTGATGCTGAACAGGAAGCAACAAGAGCTAGCACTTATCCAGCACCTTCAATGTGACCGGTGCTCAACTCAGATGACAGCAACCTGCAGGTAGATATTACTGTCCCCTTCAACTGATGGAGAGACGTGGGCTCAGAGGGTTTAAAGGACTCACCTAGAGTCACACAGCTAATGAGTTCCAAACAGGGAACTGGACTCAGGCTTGTCTGCCTCCAAACCCCACATTCTTTCCATTCCACTGGGCTGCCCCTGGAAGCCAGGAGGAAGGTGGTGTTGGGCTGTCAGGGGGGCTATTTCTGGAGGGGTTTCTCTCTGAAAGTGTGGATCTGGGAAAGCAGCCAAGCTCCAGTGAAGGGAAGATGCCTGATCACTCACATGTAGCCATCTCTCCAGGTGGCCTCCAGCTCAGTGCCTGGCGGCCTTGCAGATCTTGTCATACACCTCAGGGAAGGCGTCCTGGCAACCAAGCTTCTCTCGAAGCTTGTGGTACAAGGAGCCGTCAAACATCTCCCAGAATTCCTCCCGGTCCATGTAGCAGTCGGCATACAGCATCTGGAAGCTGCAGAGGCAGAGAAGCAGGTGAGGACGCCAGGAAGTGCATGGAGCGTGAGGTGTAAGAGAAACCCAATCACTCAATCTGCAGCCCAGAAAGGGCTTTTGGAAGTTTTCCCTTGTTTAACCCCCTTAACCTGGTGAAGAAGATGGTGCAGGAATTCTTATCCCTCTTTTGCAGGTAGGAAATTGAGGCTCTGGGGTTAGGTAGCTTAGCAGTGGAGGCAGAGTCAGGAGTAGAACTCAGACTGTTGGGCTTCTGCCCTTCTGCTTCACCAAAGGCACAGGTGCCTCCCCTGATGGGGCTGTTTCCTTTCAATTGTTATTGACTTTCAATAAGCTGCACATATTTAAGGTGTAAATTGGATAAGCTCGACACAGGTATGCAGTCACTGCAGTCCAGATCGTGGCTATATCCAGCAGCCCCACACTTTACCTGTGCCCCTTGGTTATTCATCTTCCTCTGCTACCACCAAGGCAACTACTGATGTGCTTTCTGTCAGTATGGATTCAGGTGTGTTTTGGGGAATCTTCTATCAAAGGAATCATATGGTATTCTTTTCTCTTGGCTTTGTCTGTGTTCCACTCCATAGTTTATTCAGGCCGTTTCTGAGCAAGCCTCTGTCCTGGGCCTCTCCGTGGTTTTCAGTCAGGAATCCCTCTCTCCTTAGCTTTGACCTTTCCATCTGGAGCAGTTGGCCCTGGACACAGCTAAGCCCACACCTATGACCTGTCCCATGGGGGCAAGTGGGGTGACTCCCATTTCTGGCTTGAGCAGCTGGGAGGGGTGATGTGTTCACTGGAGGATGAGTGCAGGGAGAAGAGGGCAAGTGGTCCTGCAAGTCCACCCTGCCCAGTTTTCATAACTCACCTCCTGACCCAGAGGCTGCACAGCTCCAGGGACCCCAAGGAAGCAGTTCATCAGGCCTGGGGCTCCTGGTTCTTGACAGAGCTGGCCTCATTCATTCCCCTGGAGCAGTACCCTGGGGCTCTCAGTTAGAGGGACCACACTACATTCTGGGCCACTCACCCATGCACACTGCGAACAAACTTCTCCAACTGCCTCATGCAGGGCCTGGCTTCAAAGTGTTTCACACGCGGCTCCCCATATGCTCCAATGTCAATGTACAGCTCTGCCTCATTTCCCTTGGGGTGCACCAGGCCTGGCTGGCTGGGCAGGATGAATGGACACAGCCAGATGGGGTAGACCTGGGTAGACCAAGGAGGTAGGTATTGGTGCTTTTTCTCCAATAGGTGACAGGCTCATGGCTGGCCCACTCATACTCACCCAAATCGTTCTGCAGCATTCTCAAGACCACCTCCAACAAGGTGCTCTTGGCTTCACTCCCTGTCCCCAAGCCCTGGCTGAGAACACCCTGACTCCAGTACCCTGGAGGACACAACTGGAGCAAGTCATGGAAGTGCTCACTGCCAGGCCCTATGACTTCTCTCCCAGGGGAGCCATCACTGAGCAGGCTGAGGTCTCAGCAGGCATAGGGACAAGGACCTCATTTAAAGTCAGGAAAACTGCAGCCCAGATGGCAAGTGTGCCTAAGGCTGGTCACACGGTTCAGGGGAGGAGACCATGGATTCCAAGGGAATGCACCTGATGCGCCCTCCTTGCCCTGCCCCACTCACGTGGATATCATTTTGGAAGGTGTGCAGGGCCTGCTGCAGGCACTTCATGGGCACCAGCATGTCCTGCACCACGTGGTGCTGCTCGTACAGCTTGCGCAGGGTCTCACCCTGGGTCAGCTTCAGGAGGGAAATCTTGGGAGGCACCATCCAGCCAAAGAGGTAGCGGAAGATGGGGTTGTTGCCAAAGGGGATGATGTCCTGGAAATCACAGATTAGGGATGGAGAGAAAAAACCAATGAGGGTCGCATGTCTCCAAGTGCAAGGGGCCAGGGACCAGGTCCCATTCCCCTCTTTGGAGGGGGCATGATGGTACCTAGGACTTTACCAGTTGGATCTAAGTTTGCTTCTCAGCTCTGGCATGTACCAGCAATGATGACCTCGGGCTAGTTACTTAACTTCTTGGAGCTCAGTTTTCATATCTGTAAAATGGGACTTGTGAGGATGATGAGATATTAATACCAAGCGGAAGGCACGCAACCCCGTGGCTGGAGTCTAATGATGAGGTGGCTATCATTCCTGGTCTAGCTGTTGGCATTCCATAAATGTTTGAGAAATGAATGCTGCTGAATGAGCACAGTGATACTCAGGGAACTTAAGCAGTCTTCCTAAGGGCACAGTGCCAGAGACAGCTCTCATGGGGCGGGTGTAGTCAGGCTCAGGTTCAACAAGGAGCCCACTGGTTTGTAGCATCCCTTGCTCACAGCCTGGCCACTCGCCTGACTCTCCCAATTTGGTCTCCTTGGAAACCCTCCGGGCAGAGGCTGTTCTCTTCCATGCCTCAAACTGCCACGGGGCAGAGGCTGCCTCACTCAGCACTGCTGCCTCCTGACAATGCCCTCCACAACCCCCCCAGCTCTGTCCACCTCCAACAGAGAAGACCTTGGCCCCTGGCTCACAATGTTCCTCCCTACTTGAGTCCTGTCATGTTCCTAAGGGTCCCCAGTGTCCACGGATCCCCGATTGTCACAGCTCTGGGAGCCCTTGAAGCCAGGGCTGCTTCTCCATTCATTAGACAGTTCTGAGGGGCCTCTGAGATCAAGAACTAGGTTTTATGCTGGGTGCTGGGGAACCAAGATAACTGAGACATGGTCTCTGTCCATAAGACGCCCACTCCCCCAAGTGTGGAAGACACAGGCCACTGGATGACATTGTGGGAGAAGTGGGGACAAAAAGAGGCTGGGTCAGCTTATGCAAGGGATCCACATCAGACTAGGAGGCACAGCGACTCCTCAAAGCAGCCATGTGTGTAAGCACTGAAGGCTGAGTGACCCTTTCCCTCACTTCCCTGGAACTGCCAGACTACTCCCACAAAGTCAGGGACCTGCCTGCTTTCTTCTGTCAGATCCCCACGCCTTTGCCAATGTCTGGCACACAACAGGAGCTTAATAAATAACATGGCTTTTATTGTTTCCTTGGTTATCTTTGGAAGATCTACACATGCCCACAGCAGAAATCCCAGTAGTACAAAGGTTGAGCCTCCCTGCACACTCCTGACCCTGTTTCCCTCCCAGCAATGACCTGACTTCACTCCCTACCCACCCTCAACTCCCCTCCCCCTCCCTAATGGAAAGCATTGGTATGAATGATTTGCCTACCCTTCAGGAGACAACTGATACACAGAGAAGCAGAAGAGGTTTAAGAAAACAGAAAGCAAAAAACCTCACAAATGTGGCATCTTAGCACAGCTGCTCATCACTGTACCCTGTGTACCAATGCAGAGAGCACTACTGCCTTCAGTTGTGGGTGCCTAATGTGTGCTGCAAGGGTCCACAAATTCGGCCCGCTCTCTGGTTGTGTTCCTTTACAAATTGTCCATGGCTGCCTCCAGGCTACAAGGAAGAGCAGTTACTAGAAAGTTCAAAAAACCTGGACCGTATACTGTCTGGCCCATTGTATAAAATGCTTATTGGGCTGGGCTTGGTGGCTCATGCCTGTAATCCCAACACTTTGGGAGGCCGAGGAGGGTGGATCACTTGAGGTCAGGAGTTTGAGACTAGCCTGGCCAACATGTCTATCAAATAAACAAAAAAAAAATTGGCCGGTGTGGTGGTGGATGCCTGGAAACCCAGCAACTCAGGAGGCTGAAGCAGGAGAATCATTTGAACTGGGAGGTGGAGGTTGCACTGAGCTGAGATCAAGCTACTGTACTCCAGCCTGGGTGACTCAGGGAGACTCTGTCTCAAAAAAGAAAAAAAGGTAATTGACCCCTGCACAATTATGGGGATGTATCATAATTTAATCACTTCTATACTGGCAGACATTTAGATTATTTCCAGATTATTCCAACGAATATCTTTCGCATTTGTTGCCCATTTATATGTGTCAGAAAGATAAATTCCTAGAAGTGGAAGATTTTGGCTTAAACAGTGTATGCAATTTTAACAGATACCATTTCAGAGACTGTACCATTTTATACTCTCCCAGACAACAGACAATGCAGAACAGTTTCCCTTCTCCCCTGCCAGCACGATGTGATATCAAACTTCTAGATCACCATCATTCATTCTGATAGGTGAAAAACGAGACTCCTGGAGTTCTGTTTTGCCTGTCTCTAATTCTGAGTTAAACTGTATCAATTTGATGTTTAAAAGCCATTTGTGGGCCGGGCGC
>PVKP010035067.1:0-23653 GCA_004027715.1 Plecturocebus donacophilus | reverse complement strand
GGACAGGAATTCACTCGCCCAGTGGAGAGTTGTCTTCCTGTGGCTCATGATCTTCTTATCCAGCACCCCAAGATCCTCATAGAGTAGAAAGTGTCCCCGAGGCTGGCAGCAAGGGACTCACCCCAGGGCTCGTCGTTCCGGGCCACTTGGTGCTATTTGCTGCAGGGATCATTGGATCAGCCTGCCACAGCCTGAAGCAGGGCCCCCAGCTCTCACCCTGGCAGAGATCATAGCCCCCTGCTCATGGCCTCAAGGGCCGCCAGCATGTGGGGACTCCCAGGTCCATGTCCTTCCCTGCCCCTGGCTCCCATTCGTGTATGTCTACCCCACCTGCCCCAGGCTCCCTCAGCCTGGGGGCTTGGCCACACCTGGGACACTCGCCCACTCTCAGGCTCCCTCCCCCTCGGGCTCAGAGACTGTCCCCCCAGCGCTTCTGCAGTCACCCAATGGTGTTCACAAGGTCCACTGCCTAGGCCTGACCTCCTCATTCAGGTTCCCAAACTCTGAACCTGGCTTTCCTGCCCTTCCACCTCAGTGGCATCAGCTGCCTAACCCTGTCTCTCTGTCCCCAAGCCTGAAGAGCCACATACCTCTTCATTTGGGAACTGTCTTCCCTGTCCCTCCACCACTGGGACAATGCCACCACCTCCTGGCCGGTCTCCTGGCTTCCTACTCTCAACCCTTTGCAGGCTGTTCGTCTTCCACTCAGCACTGGGGAACCTCTTTCTCTTTCTGTTTTTCCTTACTCTAATACGGTGCAGGTGGTCCCCAACTTCTAACAACGTTTGAACTTGGTGCAGAAGTGATACGCACTCAGCAGAAACTTTACTTCGAGTCCCATACAAGCGTCTGTTTCCCCTTTCCGTGCAGTCCTCAGTGACTTACATGAGACAACCAACACCGTATTCCAGATTAGGCTCTGTGTTCAATGCTTTCACGTGACTGTAGGCTAACACCAGCGTTCTGAGCGTGTGTAAGGCAGGCTGGGCTACGCTATGTCTAGCAGCTTAGGCGTATTCGATGCATCTTTGACTTATCATATTTTCAACGCATCGTGGGTTTATCAGGACCTAATCCCGTCGTAAACTGAAGAGCATCTGTGTTTGAAAAATGAAATGCGTGCTACACAACCAAGGCCATGTTTGGCTTCCCCTGGGGTGGAGTGAGATACATTATCCTACAAAACCTACAACTCTAGGAAAAACATTAACTCCTGAGAAAAATGTTTTAGGTTTTACCTTGTTTAAAAAAAAAAAAAGGCTACAGAGGCAAGTGACGGAGGAGTCCAGGTGCCCACCCCGGTCACAGTGGGCCCTTCTGGCCACCGGGCAGACCTGGAGGTGGCTGAGGGTGCGAGGCCCCTCCTCCTTCCTTAGGGCTAACATGGTCCCTGTCAGCCTGTCCATAACCCAGGCTGACCCCAGAGCAGCAGCCCTGGGTCTGTTTTCCAGCTAGAAAATGAGGTTGACAGAGCTGGGTGATTGCTATGGTCACCCAGGTGACCCTTCCAGATGTGAATCTGATGGTGCCCCAGGGCCTGGGTCTGTGTTGTCACTGGTCCCCAAGGCCTGGCATGGTGAAGGAGGGAAGCACCCACTCATTGTAGTTTGGATGGGGCAAGACAGCCTCACCACCCTCTGGGCCTCCTATGGGCCCATGCCTCCACAGGGACCCTGCATGGGGACCTATGGTTTGGCTTTACTGTCACCTCTGCCAGACCTTGCACTGCCTGCAGATCTGATAGAGGAAGGGCTACTGGCTCGACACAAAGATGTCTTCCCTCGATGGCCCCACCCACCTCTCTTGTCTCTTCCAGGTCCCTGAAGCTATCCGAAAATGCCAGCGTGCTGGTATCACAGTCCGCATGGTGACTGGGGACAATATCAACACAGCCCGGGCCATCGCGGCCAAATGCGGCATCATCCAGCCTGGGGAGGACTTCCTGTGCCTGGAAGGGAAAGAGTTCAACCGGCGGATCCGCAACGAGAAAGGCGAGGTAGCACCCAGCTGTCTGCCGCCCCGACCCGTCTCCTCCCCCCCCGCGTGCCCGCCCTAGCTCTGCAGTGTCCTGTGCTTCCCCTCCCCAGATAGAACAGGAGCGTCTGGACAAGGTGTGGCCCAAGCTGAGGGTGCTGGCCCGGTCGTCTCCCACCGACAAGCACACTCTGGTCAAAGGTAGCCGAGCTCCCACACTTTCCTGGGGTGGTCGGCCTGAGGTTGTCTGCTACCTGATGCCAAACATCAGGTTCCCAAACAGGTCCCCAGGGCCTGCCTAAGAAGCCGGGTCCATTTGTCCCATTAACCCAGAGCAGCAGGGCTGGGGCCCATGAGGGAACCGGGGTTCAGGGAGGGCCAGTGACTCACTCCAAGTCACACAGCCTTTGTCTAGAAGCAATGGTTCTAGAGTCAGGGACCCGGGATCATGTCCCCAGGCCTTAACCAGACAGCCCCCAGTCCCCATCCCCTCACCCCGCCCTGTCCCTCAGTGAGACTTGGCTGCTTATTTGGGGATAGGAGATGGTCCAGGTGATAGGGAGTCAGCACGTGTGCAATCCCAAAGGGTTTTCACAGCCAACCTGCCCCCACAGCTCCCTGGGCAGGGCTTCACAGGGGTTTGTTGACAGATGGGCCCAGCCCTGCCCTGCCCCGATCTGTCTTCCAGGGATTATCGACAGCACCAGTGGCGAGCAGCGGCAGGTGGTGGCCGTGACTGGGGATGGCACCAACGATGGGCCGGCCCTCAAGAAGGCGGACGTGGGCTTTGCCATGGTAAGCCACCCGGTCGGCATCCCAACTCACCACGGCAGATGGGGCATGTGTGTGTCCCATGTATATTAGCTTTATACCAGGAAGTAGGAGCCAGTGTTGGGGCAGGTTACAGAGTGCCTGAAGGTTCTTTCTCTCACATCCTGGCCACTTGGGCCTGCGTGGGCTCTGCTGGTCAGGGAACACGTGTTTAAAGGCATCTGTTGTGATGCCCAAGGTGATAGAGGGCCCTAGACGAGATGTACTGTGGAGAGGAAGGGGAGTGGGGGCGGGGGCTCATCACTGATGGAGTTGCCCACCCCCAGTCCTCTCTAAATGGACTCTCAGCCCCAGATGAGGTGAGCAGGGTCCCCAAACGTGCTCTTCCTCTGTACTTCCTTCCTGTTGCTCACCCACTGAGCAGAGTGGCCCTGCAGATGCCACCCACATGGCTGCTTGCGGACCCACAAGAGGCTGGGCTCAGCCACTGAAGGCAGAACCTGGACACCCCTCTTCCCGCCCTACCGAAAAAGGAGCGCCACCTGGGAAACCCAGCCCAGTCCTTCCCAGCACCTGTAGTCCCGAGGGGAGCTCCAGCCCAGGCTTCACGAGACAGCGGCTCTCACGGGCCAGACTTGGAGCAGGGGAGAGGGCTGAGCAGCTTGACACGGCTGCAGCTACGCGTGCCCAGGGTGTCCCCTGCAGGACTTTCCAGCGTGCCTTACACAGCAAGCCTCTCTGGAGTGCTAAGAACAGACCAGGCTGGTTTGTGGCCACGTGGCGGCAGCTGCCCTTTATGTGTAAAGCCGTGTTGATGCCATGTCAACACTACCCTCTGTGTTTATGAGGAAAGCCCCCCTCACCATGACATGTGACAACTTCCTGTGTGTAGTATAAGAATGTGTGAGATAAAAATCAGTCCTGTTCTTGGCTTTGCAGGGGAGGGGAATGGGATGTTATTCAGAAGGGAAGGGCAGGGAGCCAGCCCAGGTGGGCCAGGTGATCCGGGGGGCTGGGGAAAGGACCCACCAAATACTCTGTGTGTGTGAGTGTGTGTGTCACCCGTCAGGGCATCGCAGGGACCGACGTGGCCAAGGAGGCCTCTGACATCATCCTGACTGATGACAACTTCACGAGCATCGTCAAGGCAGTCATGTGGGGCCGTAACGTCTACGACAGCATCTCCAAGTTCCTGCAGTTCCAACTGACAGTCAACGTGGTGGCCGTGATCGTGGCCTTCACAGGTGCCTGCATTACTCAGGTAGGACACCTGGGCTCAGGCCTGAGGGCCAGATTATAAGAGTGAGGGTTTTGTTTTCTTTGCTGCAGATTATTTTAATTGAGATCAAATTCACATGCCAAAAATTCACCATTTTTGAGTACATAATTCAACACTCGAATTTTGAGGACATTCACCATCGCCTCTATCTAGCTCCAGAAGATTGTCATCATCTTAAAAAGAAACCCCGTGCTCCTGAGCAGTCACTTCCCCATTGCTCCCTTAAACATCCCAGCCCTCAGCCACCACTCACAGGCTTCCTGGGTCTATGGATTTGCCTGTTCCGGACTTTTCATTCCAATGCGATCACATAATATGTGGCCTCATGTCTGGCATCTGGCTTAGCACCATGTTTTTCCTGCCTTTTCACGGCCTCAGAACACTCCATGGTACAGACTGTCAGTGTGTCTGTCCTTATGGACACATGGCTCCTTCCCACTTTTTAGCGCGTTTGAACGGTGCTGCCAGGAACATCTGTGTATGAGTTTCTGTGTGGGCTATGTGTCCTATGAGAATGCTTTCTCAATAGTCCCGTTTTCCCTATGGGTGAGTGTCCAGATTTTCTTCGCTGCCCCCTCTTAGAAAGGGGTTGCAAAAAAATACCTGTTTCTTGCTGACAGGCATTTGAAATGCCTGCTGATCAACTTGGTCTTGTCAAATATCTTTTTTTAACTGAGATAAAAATCACATAACAAACTTCACCAAAACCATTTTAACCTTTTGAAAGTCCCTAACTCAGAGGTTTATCTCCCTCCACAATGTTGCAACCATCACTACTGCCTTCCCAGAACACTCTCTTCACCCCAAAATGATACCCTGTCCCCATGAGCAGTCACTCTCTACTCCCCGTCCCCCAGCCCCTGACACCCACTCATCTGCTTTCTCTCTCTGTGGATTTGTCAGTTCTGGAAGTTTCCTATGAATGGAATCAGACAGTACGTGGCCTTGTGTGTCTGGCTTCTGTGAGGCTGATTTTTAACCAACAACTCAGAGGAGCTGAGAAGGAAGGTCCAGCTCAGAGTTTCTGCCTCCTCCTCCTCCTGGGGTGCAGGAGACAAGGAGAGCAGCCCTCACTCTGTTGCCCCAAATGGCAGACCCCATCGTCGGGCTGTTTTGTGGTCTGGGGTTTTTCACCTCCTGCGAGGGATTTGGAGCACACCTTCTAGATCACTGCCACCAGGTGAGAGAAGGGAGGCGGGCATGTGACAGCCCAGAGAAAATGCCCCGCTAGCCTAAAGTCGATGTAGGGATGGAGATATCTGTTTTCATGGGCGTGAAATCCCAGCGATGTGGATCCCACGAGGCGTGACTGGGTTTCCACCCCTGGCCTTCCCGGGCGGGCGGCCCACGGAAAGATGAATGCCTCCTCTCCGTAGGACTCTCCTCTCAAAGCCGTGCAGATGTTGTGGGTGAACTTGATCATGGACACCTTTGCCTCTCTGGCCCTGGCGACGGAGCCTCCCACAGAGTCACTGCTGCTGCGAAAGCCGTATGGCCGCGACAAGCCCCTCATCTCCCGCACCATGATGAAGAACATCCTGGGCCACGCCGTGTACCAGCTCGCCATCATCTTCACCCTGCTCTTCGTCGGTAGGCTGGCCAGGGGCACACAGGAGGCCTTCGGGACACTATTGCCAGCACCTCAGGCTCAGATTCTGTCTGGTATCCCTCCGCCTGTGTCCTCGGGCCCCGTATGGGGTGGGACCATGCAGTTCTTGACTGGATAGCACCCAGGGGAAGGAGCAGATAGGCCAGGCCAGCAACCCTCCAGCGAGGCCCCTGAGCAGCTGAGAAACAGTTCGTGTCTTGACGTCCTGCCCCCAGCCTCTACCTAGCCCCAGAGTGGCCACGGTAACCCTGGCAACAAAACAGCCCACAGTTACCCCGTGACGATTACTCCCACGGAGTGACAGGGGTGCTGCGCTGGAAGCTGTGGGACGACGGGGACCATGAGAGAGAGAGGGAGGAGGAGGGCATCTGAGGAAAGCCAGCATTAAGAGCATCCCTTCTTAACCTCTTCCTTCTGCCCTCAGGCTCAGGGACAGCACCCCTGGGTCTCAGGACTCTGGTCGGTTGAGCCTGTGGTCTGGCTGCCTTGGGCCTTGGCTGCGAGCTGGAATTGGCCGTCCCCTGGGACAAGAGACCCCTCTCGGGAGCTACACACTCTGGTCTCGCTCCTGAGAGATGCGTCACGCACTGAGATGGCTGTGCCTGAGTGGGAAATGTTGCCCGGCACCCGTGGGGGCTGCTCCCTCATGCACGCACCCCCACCTTCCAGGAGAGCTCTTCTTCGACATCGACAGCGGGAGGAACGCGCCGCTGCACTCGCCCCCCTCGGAGCACTACACCATCATCTTCAACACCTTCGTCATGATGCAGCTCTTCAACGAAATCAACGCCCGCAAGATCCACGGCGAGAGGAACGTCTTCGACGGCATCTTCAGCAACCCCATCTTCTGCACCATCGTCCTGGGCACTTTTGGGATCCAGGTAGGGGCCCCATATCCGCCCTAGTACTGGCCTCCCCACCTCCACTCCCAGAGGAAGCCCCAGCCCATCTGGCTTTCCTGTAGCCCCCGGTCCTCTCTGTATGGCGGAGCGGGCCTTCTTCATCTTCCAAATATCACTGGCCTTGCCCTGGGTTAGCCCGCTGGTTTCCAAAAGGGTTTCATGAGCCTTCATCAGAACTAACTTTTCTCACAGGTGCTAGAAGGAGGCCTCCCTGGCCCCCTCTAGGTCTGCCATTCCCATTCCTAGAACTTAATTCCTTGGCACGAGGCTGCTATAGCTCCAGAAGTTTCTTTTGCAGATGCCCTCTGTGATCAGAGCTGACACACTAACCTCTGCTTCCCACAGGGCTGTGGACAGGCTCGTCAGCCCCACTGTCTATTTGTAGAAAAACTGAGGTATAGTAAGGCCAATAGGGCAGGAGACAGTTGCCATCGAAAGACGGTTTATGACTCACAGATCCCTAGAGGAGGGGACATGCCACACCACAGGGACCCGCGTGGGACAGCACCAGGCAGGAGCCAGGGTGTGGGAGCTGTGGACAAGAGCCTGTGCTGTGGTTCCCTCGGGGAGGAGCGGGTGAGGCGTCGTGGCTGGTAGGCTCAGGACTGGCTAGGTTGTGTCATTGCAGCAGTTCTAGGGCACAGGGGCACTCCCCGTTGTCTGGTACCTGGCCCTGGGTACTGAGGGCGGGAAGATAGTGGCCCGGACTGCGAGAGTCCAACGGAGGACAGGGTGTTTGCATCTGGAAAGCTTGCCCCTGGGAATCGGATGCCTCCCAAGGAGGCAGAAGGCCAAGGCAGGGTGACCCCAGCAGGTTCTAGGGTCCAGAACGAGGCGTGGCCGGTGTGCCCGCAGGCCTGGTGTCACAGCCTCTGGTTCACTGAAAATCGGAGCATGGTCAATGGAAGTGAGCCCTGCCCCGAGGCTGGAGTCAATAGGTGCCTCGCACCCAGGGGCGGTGGGGCCACACGCCGCTCTGTCACAGCACCCCTGGCCTTGTGGTCCTCTCGCAGGGAGCAGCCTGTGTGCCTGGGGGAACCAACCAGGGTGGCGGGGCCTTCAAGGCACTGGAGGACAAGAGTGGCGGGGGAGCTGCGGCTGGACCTGCCTCTCTCCCTGTCACCTGCCCTCTGCAGATTGTTATCGTCCAGTTTGGCGGGAAGCCCTTCAGCTGCTCCCCGCTGTCCACGGAACAGTGGCTCTGGTGCCTGTTTGTTGGTGTTGGGGAGCTGGTCTGGGGACAGGTGAGTGACAGCCCTGACCCTCATTACAGACTGCCCTGCAGACAGCTTCTGTGATGGCCCCACTGCCCTAACCCTGCTCCAGAGCCTTGGGGTCCACACCCCAGGAAGCATACTGTGTCCTCAGGCCTCTGACACAGCAGGACCCAGGGATAGGCCACAAGGGATGGTGTCAGCAAAAGAATGCAAAGGAACATGGCCAGGATGTGACATGGCCCAGGAAAACTGCCCATAGCTCCCCTTTCCATGACAAGAGTCAAAAATTGTCCCTTCAAACTGGGTGGGTAGCTTGGGTAATCCCCACATATTTTAAATCAATCAAACAGCACCCTGGTCAATAATCCATGGGGTGAAGAGAAAGTCTCCAGAGAAATTAGGAACTATTTTGGCCTACTGGAAAGGACAGCAAGCCCCACACCCAGCTCTGTGGGCTGCAGCCGAAGCCGCACACCAGGAGTTGCTGGGATCCCACAGTTAGATCAGGAAGAAACAGCCTGGGTGTTTAGGATCCACTTACTCCGTCTTCATCGGCTCCAACTGCCATAGCAAAATACCATAGACTGGGAGCCTTGGACAACAGACATTTACTTTCACAAAGTCCTGGAGGCTGGACATCTGAGACCAGGGAGCCAGCAGGCCGGTTCCTGGTGAGGGCTCCTTCCCAGCTTGCAGACAGCCACCTCCTCCATCTGTGCTCACATGGTGGAGAGAGGGAGCAGGGTCTCTGGTGTCTCCTTTCTTAGGAGCACTAATCCAGTAGGATCAGGGCCCCACCTTGGTGACCTTAATGAACCTTGATCACTTCCTTACTCCAAATCCAGCCACACTGGCCACTAGAACTTCAACACATGAACTGGGGAGCACATTCTGGCTTTTGTTTCTTTTTCTTTCTTTTTTTTTTTTTGAGACAGGGTCTTGTTCTGTTGCCCAGGGTGGCGTGCAGTGGTGCGATCACGGCTACTGTATCCTCAAACTCCCAGGCCCAAGTGACCTTCCTATCTCAGCCTCCCACATGCCACCACAAAATACAAAAATTAGGCTCCCACATTCCACCACACCAGACTAATTTTTGCATTTTTTGTAGAGACGGGGTTTTGCCACGTTGCCCTTGAACTCCTGACCTCAAGTGATCTGCCCACCTCAGCCTCCCAGAGTGCTGGGATGATAGGCGGGAGCCACCGTGCTCGGCCTGGCTTTTGTTTTTGATCTGCTGGTTCTCTGTGCTGGCCACAGGGGCTGCCGCAGCTGCTATAGATGCCAGCCTTCTTGCTGACCCCGGCATTAGTGCCCTCGGGGACAGTCCACCCAATTCCTCCACCTCATTTAAGAATTCTCCTTTTCCTCTGCTACTGCACCTCACCTCCCAATCACACTCGAACCTGGTCTCTCCATGGAGTCCCTTCACTTCCCGAAACGTGCACTTTAACCACAGCCCAAGGGGGTGCCAGGCCCTCTTCTTGACCTTCAAGCTCCCAGGCCACTGGCCTTCCAGATCCCCCCAGGAACATGGCACCAGCCTGTAGCTCAGCCTTTCAGGGTTACCAGCTTGTCTTTTTCATTTTTAACCTTGTTCAATTACAAAGATAAAGCATCTTCAAGTGAAAAACTAATAGAAGGGAATGTCTGTGAACCAGTCCTCAAGTCCCCACCTGGCCACGTTCGAGAAAGACACTGGCTCAGACATGCAAGACAGACAGAATGTCTTATTCTAGAACTCCGGGTGTCCATCATCCCTTTCTGCAGCTTCCCCTGTGTCCTTCTAGACTGTTCCCCCACTTCCCAGTGGCCTGCAATATGGAAAGCTACTGGGAAGTGGCCCTCTCTTCACTCCTGCCTTTCGAGCTGCCACCCTCCTTGTCACTTCCCACCTTCCCTAGCTCCCGATGCACAGGTCTTCTCCAGGTAGGTCTTCCCCCAGGAGATGCCCTCTCCAGGAGAGACTAGGCCAGAGCTCCAGTGTGTCTCCCAGCAATGGTGTGGAGCAACATGCAGGGAGTATTATCAACCAAGGCAGCTCACCCGGCACTGGTGTCCAGGGCTTTTCTTGGGGTAGTTCACAGAGCCATGCTGTGCTCACGTGACTGGCCCCCATCTCCAGCCTTCCGGAGGCCCAGCTGTTAGTGTAGAGTACAGGGCATGGCCCCCAGCCCCCGGCCCCAGTAAGCCACACTGCTTTCAGGCAGGATGTTCCAGGGGCTTAGCGATCTCTCCCAGGAGCCCTTGCTGCACAGCGCTCCACTCCTGGGCCCTTTGGCTGAATGGGACTCCATGGAGGAGGGGTGGGTCCAGAGCTCCACATGCTCCTGAAAATGCATCTCAGCCCCCGGGGGAACAGTATGCCAGTTCCCCAGGGGCGACCAGTTCCTGGGGAACAGAGATGGGGGCTGCTCTAGCTTTACTCCCTTTGCATAATCACAAAAAATAAATGACATCCTTCAGAGGAAGGAGGCTGGCGTCTCCCTCTGGAGAGGGGACCTTGATACCAGGCAGATGCAGCTCAGTCCAGCTCTCACGGCCATCTCTGTGTGGCTCCCCCAGGTCATTGCCACCATCCCCACCAGCCAGCTCAAGTGCCTGAAGGAAGCTGGGCACGGGCCAGGGAAGGACGAGATGACAGATGAGGAGCTTGCCGAAGGCGAGGAAGAGATCGACCACGCCGAGCGGGAGCTCCGCAGGGGCCAGATCCTCTGGTTCCGGGGCCTGAACCGGATTCAGACTCAGGTAAGCCCCACCTCGCCTTGCCCGGGTGCTTCCGTCCCGAGATGGTAGAGGCAAGTTGGCAGCAGCAGCCGAGAGCCGGCTGTCTGCACCCAACACCCACAGGGAAACCCTTTGGTCTTGCTGCTGAGGTCACAAAAGCAGCTGCTGGTGTCCCCTTTGCCATTCCAGGATGTGCCCACTGATGGCTGTGGCACTGAGGTCGCCTCTCCCTGACACTTCCTTCAGAGCCCAGGTGTCCCCTGTAGCTAAAGGTGTGTGTGGGTGACTAATGGCTGTCTCAGAGGCACGGGCCAGCACTGTCCTCATCATTGCGGGGGCTCCCTTTACTTGGCGGGAACTGCCCCAGGTCATAGGCAAGTGACATTCTCGGGAAGACAGGCCCATTTCAAACAGCCACCAGCGAGCTCAAGGCTGACTGAACAACACCATAAATGCGATGGGGAGGCTTCATTTGGGTGTGGACTCTGGCCACCTAGTGGGTCCTTTCTGTTCATCCAAATCACCAACTGTTAGGGCCGGCCAACACCAAGGCCGTCAGCTGCGTCCCCCGTGAAGTCAGGTGGCCACCACTGCTGCCAGCCGCGGGCACTCGCCAGAGCTACTGCGCTCCATTGTTCCCATCTCCTCCCAGCCAACCTCCTTGCCAGAATGTTCCAGACTCGCGGTGTCTGCACGCCCCTCCCTGGAACTCTCTTGTGATCCCACAGCAGCCCGGCCTCTGCCCGCCACTCCCCAGAAACGGCGTGCGCCTAGGTCTGCAAGGCTCCCCTCCGGCTCCTGAGGTCGGGCTGTCCCTGCGTCGCTCCTGCCTGCTGTGGGCACTGCCTGGAGAGTTGCTGTCCTCACCCGCCTGGCACCCCCACCTCCTGCTCAGCCCTTGCCCCACCCTGCTGTGGCCCTTGAGCGCTGAAAGTCCTGGCCGGGGAGGAAGGAAGACCCGCGCCCCTCTCCCACAGCAGCCCCTGCAGCCTCTCCTTCATGGCCTGCCCTTCCCCCAGCAGCCTCCAGAGGGCCACCCAGCATGCTTCACACTCCACCTCCTCCTGCAAGGCCTGGGCCACCGTCTTTCAGGTCACAGCCGTCGCTCCCTGCCCCTCCAGCCTCTGTCCAGGACCCTCAGTCGCACTGCCCTGACATGGAGCGACTGACTGCTGCTCCTCCCTGGGGTCCTGCGCACTTGGCCGTGCAGCCAGGGCCCGCCTAAGCCACCAGCCCCAGGTAAAGCGGGAACACCTGGCTGGGTGTCCATCAGGAGTCTATCTAGGTAGGGCTTGAGGCCACACTCCTTCCCACCATCTGTCACACATCAGCAAGGGCTTGTCCCAAAGAATCATCCATGCAACTTGCCCAAGACTGTTCTCGGTGCCCTGGTCCTGTTCCCTCCCTTGCTTGCCTTGGCTCCACTCAGCCCCTGCAACGCCGCCCTCTGCAGTGCGAGCGCTGGAACCTCTCTCCATTGTCCTAAGGATGAAGTGCAGGCTCCTGACCATGGCCTTCAAGCCCCTGCCCCTCGATGTGAAGCCATCCTCCTGCACCCCTGCACCCCCGGCTGCCTTTCCAAACATGCCCCTGCCCGCCTGTGCACTGCACCTCCCCAACTCCCACACGCCCCCTGGGGCCCTCATGCTTACAAAGCCCTCTCTGACTCCACTCCCACCACGGGCCACCGGAGCTGCCAGCCCAGGGCACTAGAGTTGGGGCATGTCAGAGTTCCTGCCAAACTTTCCAGAGCTACAGAGTCCCCAGGCCTACCCCAGAGACCACGATCATGCAGGGCTAGGTCGGGGACACCGGAGAACTCCACATTTAAAGCTGAGAACTGGGAGGTGGGGCTGGCATCGGAGGCACCTCACACAGCGCAGCCTGGGAAGGGTGTCTTAGGTCTGGACTCTGAGCACTGTTACCTACCCCCTGGCCCGGCCGGAACACAGATAGCCTCGGTGAGGAAGGAGAGCAGGCTTTGTAACCAGATGGCCTGTGTCTCCCCTCCCAAGTGCAAGGGCTAGTGCCTCAAGCCCAGTGCCTGGACAGGCCAGGGGTGCATTACAAAGAGGCTTTTCTCATTCCCCAAAATACATATTTCTGTGCTAAATTTAAGACACATCAAATGTTGGAAGCAGCACACGTTTCCCCCAATGCCCTCCTAGCGGCTCAACTGTGCCTTCTACAAGACCATGCCCATGAGCCCCTAGCTGCCCCCAGATGGGCTCTTATCTGTCACACCCGTTGTGCTACCGAGCCCAGAGCTGCCTAAGCCTGGGGTGGGCGGTACAGACAGCAGGACCTTGACCCTCAGAGGCCCGCTTCACTTTTGCCAATGTAGCCAAAAGCGACGTTAGTTTTTCCAGCAGCTGAGACAGCAGCCCTGCCCTGATCTGAAGTGTCAGGTGGCATCAGTGGTAGCCTGGCCACCTATGCGTCTCGTGTCCTCTGTATGTGGGCGCCACTGCAGCCTGGCTAGTAGAAGCGGGTCCCATCGGTTAGCCTTAGAGTTCCGGGCCGTTCCAACTGTCAGTGCTCAGAGACACCCGGGCTGGTGACGCCCCTGCTTTGCCTCTGAGGAAACAGCGACCCCCGGAGCAGGACGCACTCCTTTCCCCTTGGCTCCTGACCCCCAAGGCTTTTCGCTTTGACTTTGTCACATGCAACTCACCGTGTTTCTCAGGAATGCCAAACCAGTCGGTTCTTTTAGCCAACTATGAAAGAGCATCTGCTCTCTTTGATTTGAAATACCTGCTTGGAAAAAATGGAGCTAAAGGAAAAGCCCATCAGGTTGTACATATGTCCAAAGCCAAGAAAAGCATTTCCGAGGCAGCTGGCCCCAGATTTCTGCATTTTGTGAAGCACAAAATCGCTCCCCAGATTTTGGAGGCCGGCACATGCTTTTATGCTGCTAAGTGAAGGCATTCTGTGGGCTGCTACCTGCTCGCACCACGGTTCCACACTAACACATCAATGCACCAGGTGGACAGGGTGCCTTCCAGAATAAAAGAGTCCTTCAAACCCGCAACATGTAGCTGTTTGAAGCGCTCATGACTCAGTCTCTTTTTTGCACCCATTGTAACCCAAAGAGAAGCTTCGCTAGCAACTGGGCCTTGCTCCTGGCCCAGCTCTTGGGCTTCTGGGTATGGGGTGGTGGCAACCGTGGTATTGTCACTGATGTGGCTCTCCCACTGGGACACCATCTGTAGCTAGGCCAGGCCAACGCAAACCTGAGGCAGGAAAGGCACCTTTCCCGTCCCTCTTCACTTTTGCAGCAGTGAGAGTCCTTTCCTGAATCTAGACAGCAGAGCGCCCCAAGCCACTGCGACACCGTCACATCAACCATCCTCCTTCCGTGCGCTGATACACTCAGTGTGCATTCCTGACAGTTGCAGCCAGCACCACGAGGTTCCCCTTGTCACAAGCGAGCAAGTGAGATGTGCTGGCCAGAAGGGGACTGGGCAGGCTGAGAAGAAGGAGGAGTCCCTTCCGAAGCGCGTCAAGGGTTGAAGTGGCGGACATCCTCATTTTGCTCAGTTACGGGGGGACTCTGAATGCTCAAGCTGCCTTCTTCCGCGAAGCCCTGGCCCGTGTCAAGACACCCAGCTGAACCTGGTGGCCAGCACGTGGCCACCGGAGGGCTCAGGCTGGAGCAGGTAGCTTTGGGCTCCAGATGCGCACGCTGGCTTTGCTGTTCACATCACCTCCAGCAAGATGGACACAAGTCCCCATGCCAGCCAAGGGCAGGTCAGGAAATCCAAAGACACTGGGTCAAGGTCCTCCTGTGGGCCTCCGTCTCCCCAGCCTCACTTCCCCTTCAACTTGTAGAAAGCTGTAAGAGTGGGGACAAAGCGAAGCCGTGCCTGCTGGTCAGTGGGAAAACGCTCCCTCCTGCTAGGTCCATTCCGCTACTGAGGTTTCGAGGGGGCGCCCCGCCAAGTCACTGCAATGAGCCGCGAAGCTAGCAGAGACGGGCAGGCAGACAGCGCGAGGCGCAGACCCTCAGGGCCCAGGGGCAGCAGGCCAGGTTCTAACGGGAGCGTGTCCTGTCCCTCAGGTGTGTGGGCTGGAAAACGGTGAGAACTACGAAGTGCTTCCTGGCCAGGGGCTTGCACGGGGCATTTCTGAGATGTGTGCTGTCCGCCCCCGACTCGTGACCCCTTCCCTTCCAGATCTCAGGCCACTACCACTCTGCTCAGCGACCCCTCTCCTGGTGGGTGGCACAGAGGCCAGCCTCGGTCGGGGCCCTGTCCGAGCATCGCCAACGCCCAGTGAGCGGGGTGACCCAGTGAGGCCCTGCTGTCGCCCTATGTGTCCTCCCCCCGCAGTAGCCTGGACACCAGTGCAAGCCACACCTTCTCTCATTTTCTCTCCCACAGATGGAGGTAGTGAGTACCTTCAAGAGAAGCGCTTCATTGCAGGGTGCTGTGCGCCGGCGGTCCTCGGTCCTCAGCCAGCTCCATGACGTAACCAATCTTTCTACCCCTACTCACCTAATTCTCTCTGCTGCCAATCCCGCCAGTGCCGCTGGGAGTGAGTCTTGACTTCCCTTTTCTCCCATAAACGGCATCGCTGGGGGAGAACAAGCCTCCCCAGCTCGGCCTCTCTCTTTTCCAGTCTTGCCTCCCGCTCACCGTGGCTTTTCTGTTCTTTCTTTACCCCCTGTCCAGTCCTTCCCGCCCAGACGGTGTCTCTCAAAAGCCATATTCTTTTATGAAATGTATTCAACCCATGGCACTCTGGACCTCCTGTTCCTTGCTCTGTTTGGTTTTTGGCTTTGTGTTGAGTGCTCCTTGTGCCATTGGTTTTCTTTCTTGAACTTGTCTGCCTTTGCCGATGGTTCTTCACGAACTTGGGCCGATCCTGGAGGTGTCTGGTGTCAGGCCGGGGCCTTGCTTGGGGTTCAGTGACGCAGCGCCAGGGCAGCACGTGGCTCGGGGCCGCCTTCCCAGGGCTGCGGGGGTGGCGGGTGCCTTTCCCGCACTGTTCGCCGTGGAAGAATCCAGCCCACCTACCCAGGAACTGGAGCGGCCACTCCCGGCATTCTCCCTGAGTTGCTTTCCTAAGGATCCCGCCGCCACCTGTCCCCAGGCGGGCTCGGTAGTAGCCACTGACCCCTGCAGAAGTGGTGCGTGGCCAGGTGTCCTGAGGCCCCTTCGCGCTTTCCACACGAGCCTCAGGATCAGGCCTTAGCCCAGTCCTCAACCCACACACTCTCCTCTCCTTCCTCCGAGAAACCAAGAGAGAGCACTTCCGCTTGAGAGGTTGCCATGAAAAGTTCCCACCACGTTGGCCACATTTTAAAGAGAGCCCAGGGGCTATCCTAAGGCGGTAGAAACTTCCATAATTGCCCACGTCTTTTTACGAACGCAAAGGAAGGCCACTCTACCGCTGACCACACCGCCCCGGTGAGAGACAACGCAGGGAACCCAGTGGGCCCAGCCAGGCAGCCTGCTCTTTCCGACAAACTCAAGAGAGTTTACACAGCAGGCAGTAAACGTTCGCGCGTGGGCCCAGAGCCTTGCCAGGACGGTTCTGTGCTACCTCTTTCCTTTCCTTCCAGCGAGCCCCCGAAGCGCTCCCCTCTGCCAACATGAACACGCCACCCCCTGCAGACCTTAACCATGCCTTCTTCCATCACAGACTCTTCCAGCTTGATTTCCGTTCTTTTCCTTTCTTTTTTATTTTTATTTTTTTAGGAACTGGTGAGAGGTCCCTGGTGTGGGTCACCCCTCCTCTTGCATAAGCTGTCGTTTTGGGCCACTTTGTCCTTAAAGGAAGGAAGGAGGGCCATCCTGTCCCCCTTGGGAACAGAGCACGTGCACTCAGACACACACACACACACACACACACACACACACTCCGCCAAGCCACAGGCCATGCACACCTCCAGCTTGCTCCACACTCATCACGGGGCCACCTACCCGGGTCACAAATATTGGCCGACACCATGGTGGTTGGGCTGAAAAGCAGGCAGCATCCGCAGTGCCCTAGTCGTGGGCCCAGAGGGGCCTCACCAGCATTCCACCTGAGAGGCCAGCAGGAGGCTCCGGGTCAGTTAACGACAGACGTGGTCCCTGGCCTCCCAGCACCTTCCTCCCCGAGAGCTGAGGCGCAGCTTGGGGCGTGGCTGCGCCCCTGCCTCCCTCCGCCTTGCCTTGCTCCATATGTTGCTTTGTCATCTTTCTCTGTGCTTCCTGTCTGTCTGTCCATCTGCCCGTTTGTTGAGTTAAGGGGAAGGCAGCCACCACGGCCCCACTCTACGCGTTCCTCGAGCCTTCTCCACAGCTCTGGCCTCCTCCCACCCCAGGGCCAGCTCCTCGCCCCCCTCCAGGTCCAGCCCAGCCCTGCAGTGGGGCCTGCTGTCTGTTCTCCCTCTGGATCACCCCACGTCCTCCCTGGGGCGGCCTCTCTCCTCTCTTCCTTGGCTCCTAGCACCTTCTGCCTTCATCCCGAGGCCATCTGTTCCCCTCCTCCCCACCTCTGGAGCCTGGCAGTGCCGGGTAAGTACAGTGGGAGACATGCCACCCCTCCTGCTGTTCACAAGCTATTCCATGGGGGCCCTAAGTGGCAGATAGCCAGAGGAGGGCAGCTGTCCCTTGCACGCTGTGCGCTTCAGCAGAAGGTGGGTGGTAGGGCCCTCTGAAGAGGGTGCTGCAAAGTCACAGGAGGCCTGATGTCCTGCCTGCCAAAGGCCGGCCTAAAAGACCCATCCCAGCTGATCATCAGTACCCCACGAAGGACTCTGCCATGGAGGAAGATGCTGTCTAGGGACCTGGCGACACCAAGGACGCGCCTGCTTCTGGAAGCCACCCGCCAAAACCACCACCCACCATCATCACAGTGCAGCGGATTGGTTTAGAACTCAGATCCCAACCCCCACTCCACGCCTCAAGGACCCCAAGACATCACCAAGCCCGGCACCCTCATCCTAGAGATCAGGGGAAGGAGGGACAGCCAGGCCCGGCAGAGTGGGGACTAGCACCAGCGCCCACCCTCTCCTTGGAACTTTCTGGTGGATGAGAGATGCTCCGAAGGCCGTGACAGAGCTCCCCTAGACAAGAGGGCTCCCCGACTAGGCCTGCAGGGTCTTCGAGTCACGTGGTTTCCTAAGGCAAACCCACAGTTTCCCATCCTCTTTGCCTGCTCCAGGCCAAGCTACCTTTCAGCCCACCAGGAGTCTGGGGCCTTTCTGTGCACTGGAGCTGCCTCCATCCAAAGCCTTTCCCACTAAGGACCTCAGGTCCTCCAGGGAGAAGGGCCAGGGGTTGGTATCATGACATCCCTTCACCCTGTGCCCCTGGAGCCAATGCAGGAAGTAGCAGGAGGGTGACTAGGAGGAGTCCAGAGCTGCAGGATAGCTGGGGCTCAGGGCTCACACATCCCAGCCCTCCCCACCCTGTCTAGCCTCCTATGCTTTTGCTGCTTCCAAACTCAGGAGTCCCAGCACAGGCCCGCCCCTCCTCTGCCTGCATTATCAGACTGCACCAGCCATGACCTCACTCCCGGCTTCCAGACAGCCTCCAGTGCCCCTCCCCAGTCCAGCCTGCCCACCCGCACCATGCGCCAACCACACACACATCGAGGCCGCAGCATCCCTCTCCCGATGGGGTGTCCATATTCCAGAGAGCTGGCCAGAGAGGGGGGTTCAGCCGCTGGGGTCTACTAAGGGCAGCAGGCCCAGGGGGCTGCGTGTCGGCCCCCAGGAGGGATGGGAGGGTGCGAGTCATTTGGAAAGCCCCACCAAAGCCACTCGAGAGGTGTTTTATGTCTGTTTTCCACTGGGACACACAGACACACCCCAGCCATGCATCCTTCCTGCAGCGCCCACACCGGGCCTGTGTGACATGCTCACTGTTGGAGTGGCTCATGAGATGGCTCCTGACCCGGGCCAGCAAAGGAGCGGGGGTTGCGCAGTGGGCCATGAGTCTGGTCCCATGTGGCCACAGGGGGTCCCTCAGGGCCATTTAGTTCTGGTTAACCATGCTGGAAACAGATCACAGCAGTTGCTTTGTTTTATTGGCTTTTGCAACAAGAAAACCTTGTGGCCAAAGGGGCCACATCGGGCCACGTGAGTCCCAGGGTTTCCTTGGACACTCCTTTCCAGGGCCCAGGGTGACATGCATTCCACACTCGCAGCCCCATAATGGAAGGAGTCTGGTTTTCTGGAGTTTGCTCCATTCTCAGGAAGGTCATGTGCTTTGAGCTAAGCCTCCCTACCTGGCTTCTGGGAGCAGTGTATTGGCATGTTTCCTCAACTCTGACAGTCTGTACTCTGCCTCCAAGCTGGAAACAGTAGCAGCCCTCCCCAAGAGCTGCCTTGTCCCAGGCTGTCCTGGAACTCTGGGCTCTACCACAGGGGAATGCCCTTCCAGGCAATTCCTAAAGTAGACACCAGATCACAGCCTAGGGCAGACCCCAGAACCCCTGGTCCAAGGCCCTCCCCATCAGGCACTCTGAGTGCAGACTTCCAAGAGTAATTGGAGGTCCCGCAGCTGGACGCAGCCAGAAGGGAGGCAAGGGCTCATCAGGGCCTTCCTCCTGGGCCCTCTTTGTCCGACCACCCGACCGGCCTGGGATTCGCCGCGCCCAGGTCGGTTCAGCTGCTCAGTGCTGATGTCAGGAGCACAGATCGAGGCTCACGCGGTCCAGGGCACGAGTGTGTACCAGGGTGGGAGGCGAGTCCCCTGAGACTTGCCGGCTGCGGGCAGTTCCAACCTGCTGGCACTCGCAGACCTGTGTCTGTCTTTTCCATTCTTCGGTTCCGTTCTTTGGGGAAAGAGCCAGCTGTGGAGTTTGCATTTGCATTTTTCCTAATTCAAGCATGTGACATCCCCCGGGGGTAGAAAGGGGCCTTCCCCTCGCTCTTCCCGCACATGAAAAAGCAAGACCGAAGCCATCTTCTCGTCAGTGTTCAGGCTATCTGAGCTTGGCTTCTCACTGCCCGAGTAGATTGATGGTTCGTATCGCTACAAGCTCTTGAGGACACCTTTGTGTTGCTTTCAAGCTGTGATTCACCCTCACGCCTACAGGGGTTGTTTTGGGCCTGAAACCCTAAAGTTCCTGGCGAGCAGTTCCACACGGGTCTCCACAGTGACAAAAGAATCTGCTCTAAATTCAAAGCTCAGATGCCTGGGGGGCTCACAGGCCCCTGCCTCCGAAGACAGGTTCTGGACCAGTGGTTGGTGCCGAGCAGTGGACAGGCAGGGAAGAAACTGACCAGCAGCATCTGAGCTCTGTGAGCCGTAGCGATTGAGACTGAGCAGTGTGGAGCCCTGGGCCCGCGGCGCCCGGCACAGCAGCAGCGGATGGGGTTTGTTTCCGCTGGAGGAACTAGAAGGAAGAGTGAGAAGGTGCCAGGCACAGCTTCCGTGGTTTCTTTGGTCACTGTGGTTCAGGAGCCTGTGCTTTGATTGTTCTCTGTCCTTTCCTTTTCTCCACTCTTCTCGGTAGGTCAGGGTCCCCCAGTCCTTTGCTTGTCTCCCTGCTTCCCCGGCCCTTCTCCACCCTCACCCTCCTCCCCGGCCCTGCACTGCCAACTCCATCACTTGAAGGCTAAGCGGGGGCACATCTCCCCATGCACACGGCAGGCACCTCCACTCCAATCGGCCAGCAGTGGCATCGCACATGGCACTCTACACCCGCAACCCTTCCGCTTTGGCTCAGTGTGGCCAGGGATGGGCCTTGTCGGTCTGCAGCGTCACCCGCCCTGTGTAAGGCTCAGAACTGCTCATCCACGCAGATCAGGAGCCTGGACCGAGCCAACAGCACCCGGCGTGTGTCCTCTGGGCAGCTAGTGACAAACTGGGACAGCCTCTCTAAAGATGGGTACTTGAGCTAAGTTCAGAGGAAGGAAGCCCAGCCAGGCAGCAGAAAGGGCAGGGGTCATGGCTCCGGGGAGCCCCTGCTTGGGGCATTAACAAATAGCTCCAGCCAGCTGGGCATCACGGAGTGGGTGGAAAGCCATGGGGAGGGCCGAAGCCAGCACAGAAGACTGGTGCCAGGCCGTGTGGGCCCCAGACATTCAGCCCCGTCCGCTGAGCCCCTGCTGGGTGCAGCGAGCCAGACAGACCCCTGCCCCAGGGGGATTCTCCTCCAGTGAAAGGCGGATGCAGGGGCACTTGAAGGAAGGAGAAATGGGCACCGGGCTCCTGGGGGGAGCCTTCCAGGTGTGGGGTGCCGCCAAAGCAAAGGCCCCAAGGTGAGAGGTACTGGACGCTGAGGGGTGAAAGAGGGCAGAGTCAGAGAGGCCGGGCCGGCCCCGAGGGCCGCAGCCAGTGGAGGGCTTCCAGTGGGGGAGACCAAGACCCGCTCTGGCTTTTGTATTGCCATGCTAAGGGCGGGGGGGAGCAAAAAGTGCAGGTTCTGGATGGCGTTTGAAGGCAGTTGCGTGGCTGGGGCCAGGGAGTCGGGCCTGCTAAGTTTGAGACTCAGCTTATACGCCCAAGTCTGGAGCTGGAGCCGAGAGGCTGTTAGTCATCAGGTGGAATGGAAGGCCGAGGGCCAGAAGAGAGTACATAGACCCAGAGGAGGGGTCCTCGGGTGCCAGGGGACGGGAGAGAAGGGGGACTGGAGGACTGTGGGGAAGACAGAAGTGTGGCAGAGGGAGACTGCAGGAGGGCACAAGGTGCGGACATGCAGCGGGGAGCCACCACGCCTCACCCAGATGAGATGGGGAGTCCCCCAGCCCGTGCCGACCCTCCTCAGCCTTCCCTAAAAAAGGGCCATCTTTCCTGAGAGTGCTTTCATTTCTTTTCTTTTTACATTGTCCTACAGTAAAACAGGCTTTGGGGGTTCCAGTTCAATGAATTTCCACACAGTCAGGACCTGGGCCAGTACTGTCGCCTACTGGAAGGTTTGGAGCCAGATGGGGGAGCAACAGAGAGAGCGCGGCAGCCAGGGAGAGCTCAGAAACTCCGCCTGGAGAAGGGACGGGCAGGATGGAGGGCTTTGCTGGCAGGGGACCCCAGGCAGGACATATCAGCGGCAGTGGAGGTGGGGAGAGCTGGATGTGGAAGATGCCTTTGAGTTAGGGTCAGTCCCACAGGATGTGCAGATGTCTGGCAATTGGGTCAGGAGGTCAAAGTGCTGCTAAGGCTTGGCCAGATCCCTGTGCCAGATGGGAAGCCTGCTGGTGGACAGTTCAGCCAGAGCACTGATAAGAGTCCTCCTCAGGTCTCCTGCAATTTGAGAGGTCTCTTAGGTATCTGAGGGGGGACACCTGGGATGCAGCCAGGGCAGAAGTCTGGCAGTCTGGGAAAAGGTGGCGGTAATACAGCTGCCAGCTGCAGTATTTATGGTGGCCTGATGGTCTGCAGACAGCTTTGACATCTTTGGAGGCCACGAGATTCCTTTGGGAGCAGTAGCAGTCGGGGGGCATGCTAGGCTGGGAGCAGAGCAGGAGGTGGTGCAGGAGCCTAAGAAGAGGGCAGGGGAGCCCAGGCTGGCGGAAGGAGGCCAGCTTAGCACCCCAACAGCAGAATGCCGGGGGCAGCCCTTCCATCCCGCAGCGGCTCACTCAGTCATTTGCACATTCCCCGAGTGTCTGCTGAGCAGCTGCTCTGGGCCAGGCTCTGGTGTTAAGCAGCAAACAAGGCAGATGCCATCCAGGAAGGGCATGCTGGAGCAGCAGAAGCCGGGCCTGGAAGGAAGGGCTGGCTCCACGGCCTGGCTGCCCTTTGCGGAGAAGGTCTTTGGAGTTGAGCCTGGTGCCGGCAGCGTCACCCCACACAGCCCGGGGTCGAGGCCTGCAGCTTCCTGTCCTTTCTGTGACTTGATGGCATGGGCACCAGCTGGAGCAGGCGATGGCCCAGATGCTTCCCCACTACCATCCTGTACCAGAAAAGGCAACATCTGCACTGGCTGCGAACACTGAATTCTGTTTCTTTTCATTAAAAATGTCAAATGATTCTCAATTTCTGTGTTACCCTAATTCAGACAGCACTCCAGGGATGAAGGCCTGAGTGAAAAGAGGTAGCTGACCATCTGCCATCTGGCAGAGGTGGCTTCCCAAATCCAGAGAAAATCCTAACCAGATTTCAGATAAGGTGCTAGAAAATTCCAATTTTGTGGAGCTTTCTGGCTCACTTTTTTTTTATTTTAAATAGCAACGGGTGGGGTAGCTCACTCTGTTGCCCAGGCTGGTCTCGAACTTCTGGGCTCAAGCAGTCAGCCCACCTCAGCCTCAGAAGTGCTGGATTACAGGCATGGGCCACGGCACCCGGCCCTGGCTGACTTTTTGCACTGGAAAGGGGATGAGGTTGGCATTGTTTCAGTTGATTCAGGAGCACTGTGCTTGGCCTAGCTGAGTGGTTAGCCACAGGGTCGAGCCCCCGGAGGGCTCAAAGGAAGTCACCGAAGAGAGTGATTGATTGTCTAAACTAGGGGGTGGCTAACTTTTCCTCTACAGGGCCAGAGAGGAAATATTTTTAGCTTTCCAGGCCTGGTCTCTGCTGCCTTGACACAAGTCTGCCCTTACAGCGTGAAACTTCAACCAGTAAAACTTTATTAACCCAAACTGGCAGAGAGCTGGGGTTAGCCCGGGAGCAAGCCCTGACACCTTGTCTAAATCCAGAAAACCAAATCCTAGCTAGAACCTTGGCACCGGAAATGCTTCAGAACTCCTGTGTCCACGCGCTCACATAGGGAGGGACAGGCAGGTGCTGGACGAACCCCAGGTCCACCTGGCAGCTTGGCGCTCCCATCTGCTGCCCCCTGCAGGGATGGCAGTACAAGGTGGGCCAGCTACTATTGGTGGCTGGGCCGATGCTGGCCTGCGCGAGGCCAGGCAGAGGCCTCCCCTTCAACTTCTGGCTTCTAAAAGCAGGAGGGAGTCCGGGCTGAGGGGCCGGGGAGCAAAGAGAGGTAGCAGGGACTTGAGTGCATGAGGCAAGGTGGAGAAGCCGGAGGAAGGAAGGGCTCATTCTTGGCTCAGTGCTCTGCCAGCCAGTCAGGGGGCTTCAGAGGTGCCGTGGGCTCAGCTGAGGGTAGACGGCCACCGTGCTAGGGGAGTCTGGGGCAGGGCAGGAGCTCTTTCCTGCAGGGAGTTCCACTGATCTGAGGTCTGCAAACTCCCATGGAAAGGGATGGACAAGGAACAACACAGAGCAAAGCCCAGGGTGTGGGGAGGGGAGTGGCGGAGACGCAAGTTTCAGACTGTCTGACTGGGAGGTGG